>BPLQ01012794.1:46297-87381 GCA_021605075.1 Caerostris darwini
ATACTGAAAATGTTGGAGATAGTTATGATACTGAAAATGTTGGAGATGCCTTATTTGAAATTAGCATCTCAAATGATATTTTTAATTTAAGTATTATTCCTACATTAAATTTATCCCATTTACTACTTTATTTTTCCCTGATAGATTTTGTTGCAATATTAGCCATTTTAAAAATATCATTTAAAATAACTCAAACTGTAATTTCGCTTAAGATATTTCTAAATGGTTTTAATGCGCTAATGAAGTATTCTTGAATTGAAATCATAGTAATAAAATTAATTTTAACCAATACACATGTAAATTAAAGTATCACTTTCCAATAGAAGCAGCGTTAAATTGTCCCACTAAACTAGTCGCTCCAAACCTTAATTGAATTTAAATCTTGTGAGTTGTGTCTTTGCAATAATCCATAAAAATCGCGCATCAATTAAACAGCACAAATATATAACCCGGCAGACTCGTCTAAAATCTTGAATCTTGAGAGATAATAACTATACCATAAAATAAAGAAAAAAAAGATTAAAATAAATTATACCCACATTAAAAACCAGGTGATATAAATTGATATTCAATTAACAAAAAAGAAAAGAAATATCATTAGTATTAAAATAAAAAGAGGGCGCTAGGTTTAAGACATCTAGTTCAGTAATTAAGATAATCAATAATCATTAACCAAGAATAATCAATCATCAAATGCCCATTGGCGTCAAGCAAATAAATTTTTGATTAATTAAAATACACATGATGAATTTTTTTTTTTTTAAAGGAATCTTAGCTATGCCAAACTATAGATTTCAATAAATATTAACAAATATTTAAAAATCAAACTTTGTTATTGTCACATGGCTATTTTATCACTAGGAAAAAGGTGTTATTATTATTTTTAAACAAGTACAAATATTAGCACTGTTCCTTTTTCTTTTCACTGGTCTGTCTAACGATGATGCTATTCAGACTTAGTACACAGCATATCAAATGACCATTCAATTCTGTAAAGATGAAGACTGGGACTAGTTGGGATTGGGACTAGTTGAGCCAGAGTGCTTCTTTTTTTCCTATTGATGAGATACCTCGACGATATGAACTTTCAACCATGCACAACCACGTCGCTGCCATTTTTAATCATCTTATTTCTTTTAGACCTTTTACGTGAACGCCCTTCCATCTCTAAGTTCATTTTTATACCTCATATCAATTTGCCTCATTGGCTTAATTCTACAACCAGATGATCCGTTCAAGACACCTATTGGCTTGAGGGGAAATATCCCAGGTGGATGGGTCATATGTTCTGCAATGCGCCAGATGACAATTTTAGCTTTCATGCCTATTTAAAAATTTTATTTATATATTTTATTGTGTAATATATTGGTTTATTTTATTGGAAAATACATATTTTATATATCGTAGTAATGAGTTGGAAATGGATAGTTTTCATTGTAGGCATTCAATTATTTTAATATAGAAGCTATGAATATTATACAGAATGTCTTTATTGTCAGAGTATTCAAGAATATTGAAAACTTCAGAATCAACAGCAATCCATTTGAGAGAAATCCAATTATTTGCATCTTTACCCTTATTCCTCCTTTTAACCAATAATTTATCGTTTCAAAAAATGTTTGCATTAAATTTCTCAAAAGTTAGTTTTGCTTATCATAAAATATATGGAAGAAGAAAGGAATCTGTTTTTGAAAGATGATCAGATAGATTAAGAAAATATTGGCTATAGAAAATTTTGGATTAGTCTCCAGACCAGACCAAAAGCTGAAACACCAGTCCGAGCAAACATTATCTGCTGTAAACTGTAAAGATGCACTTTAGGACAGATAAGTTGCTAGTTCGTCTTAGCTTTTACTACTTTTTTTTAAAGCGGTCACAATTATGACACACTTTTTCATCCACAACGACGATTTGAATAAATGAACTTTAAACGGATAATTGGTACCATAAGCCCTGTGGGATCCACAGGGTGGAACTTTTGATTATCGCCTTCACATCCTTTGTGAAGACTATACAGACGAAAGACTTGAACACAGACCTCAAAGATAGATTTATTCGAAGAGTTGTTTCTACTTTCTCTAGTGGCAAATATAAGCAATTGGTAATTTAGTTTAATTTTTTTTGTAGGATAATTTACAAATTAAAGAATGTTGTAAATCTATACAATTCTGGGAAAATAACGAAAAAAAATATGATACAATAATGTAAAAAATTAATTTAAATGCATATAATATGAAAAAGTGGCATTAATTCCCTATTAGTCAGTAGTAAATTAAAAGAAAATTTACCTACCAATAGAAAAAAAATTCAAATTTTTTTTTCAAAATTATTAGCGTACTAAAGTATAAATATTTTTAAAAAGAATATTGTAACTAATATGCACAATGTACTCTTAAAAGGAGCTTCATAATCGGCATATAATGTATATGTCGATTATACCTTATATATCGTATATGCCAATAGATTATTTTGCGTATCATAACATGCAGGGAAGGAGAAAGGAACCTGTTTTTGAAAGATGGTCAGATAGGTTAAAAAGTTATTGGCTATTGAAAGCTTTGCATTAGTCTCCAGACCTACCCTCATGCTGAATCACCAGTTCGAGCAAACGATCTCTGCTGTAAAGATCCACTTTAGGGCAGATAAGTTGTTAATCCGTCTTAACCTTTACGAATTTTTTTAAAGCGGCCACCATTATGACACACTTTTTCATGCACAACGAGGAATTGAATAGAGCAACACTAAACGGATAATTGGTACCATAAAGATCCCACAGGGCGGAATTTTTGAATAGCGCCTTTACATCATTTGAAAAGACTACACAGATACCTAAATACCTATTACCTATTAATCACTAGATAAAATAAGAAAAAATTTACCGACCAATGGAAAGGAAAAAATCTTTCATAATTACTAGTATAGTAAAGTATAAAAATTTTAACAAGCATGATGTAACACATACGCACAATGCATTCTTAAAAGAAGCTTCATAATCGAGACATAATGAATTTACTATTATAAAATAAAAACCAGTTTGGTTGTTTTAATTTATTTATAAACGAATTTAATTTATTGATTATTTTAAATTCAAAAAAATTATTCTTTTTTATGAGAACGAAACTTTAAATACACAGGTCTGATGCTGTGTTCCGTCTGTTTCTTTTGCCAGTAACTGCTAAATATCGGTCCTCATTCGGCGTTGTAACTCGGGGGCGACCTGTGCTGTAACATCTACTCACATTACCATCATCTTGGAATCGTTGCCAAAGCCTGGAGATGACACTCTGGGCGATTCCAAGTTCCTCGGATACTTCCAACTGGGTACGTCCACATTCCAGTAGTCCGATAATTCTACCACGTAAAAAATCATCCAAATGCTTCCTTTGTGCCATAAGTATGCGGTTATTGCACTGAAAGGCTTTTAAAGCGCTTGTGAACAATTTTACTTCTTTGCCATCATTCCTTATATACCCCTCTCTTACACTCTCGTCATTGTGACGTACTATCCGCGCCATCTGGTGGTTTGCAGTAATTTGCATATTCTTCTTCAAAATGTGTGTGATAATTCTACAGGTGAAATTTTTATTTTAGATCAATTTTTTATTTTAGAATTTTTATTTTTATTTTTATTTTATTCTCTGTGTGATTCTGACTTATTCTTAATTTATGGACAAGAGTCTATATTTGTTATTTCGCGATAAAATAATTTCGATGAAAAATAGAAAAAGTAAAAGTATTCCATTTTGAAATGTGTCGCCCTTTTAAGGAATATCTTGCTCGGAATATCGTGCTCGGAATATCTTGCTTCTCTTCTTGCAGATGGAAATTCTAAGAATATCTTCTTGGCACTGGCATTCGTAAGAACTTTCTTTTTTTTTTAACATGCCACACTTAAAGGAATTATAGATTATTTTGTAGGGTTTTTTTCCCTTCCTGTTTCCTTTAAGCAGCTTAGTTCTAAAACTCGGACGTTTTCTGTATGCATGCGAATTCTACGCTTTTTTTATTTGGACACAGAAATCTAGAACATTCTTTTTTTTTAAAGTACTTCACGTAACATCCATTTAAAAATATATGCTGGTAATTATTCGATTAAAAAAAATAAAGCTTAAAGGGTTTTTTTTAATATTATTTACAATCTTTTTAAGTAATTTAAGTGTAAAACACATTTTAGAAATGATAGTTTTTTAATATATAATGATATACATTTGATCATAAACGTCAAATATTTTTGTATAATAAAAATGACTTAAAAAGCTTTTTATTCCTCAAACTATATGTTTAAATTGTATTTTATTGCAAGGTTAATGTAAGGAAGGAGAAAAAACATTCGTCACCATTTTATTTATATTATATTACAGCTTTTATGCACTTGAAGCAAATTTTAAATGTTGCTATCAAGTTAACTTATTCAGAAGACCAATTTAATGTAAGCTTTATACAGTAATCTGAATAAAATTATAATCGCGTAATATGTTTAAACTTTTTGACAGCAACTTAAATCATGAGTTGTTACATAATTTAGGAAAAGCAGTATCTACCTAATAATATGAAGAAAATTCTCAAAAATTAAGACCTTAAATATTAATTTAATAAGTAATGTATTTATTTTAAATAATTTTTATATACAAAAGACAATTTATAGTCAAAAAAATCTATGTTTATTGAAAAAATTGTAATAAGGAATATTTACACAAAAAATTACACTGATACATAACATTGCAAATTAAATGCTATAACATAAGTCATTCTTTAAACTTATTCTATAAGGTGATGAAATCAAATTTATTTTTTTAAATGAAATGATAAACCTCCAAAATGAAGTGCCATGGTTGCCATGACCAGGATTTGAATTTGAAAAGGCTTTGGTACCAAAAGCCAGAGCACTAGCCGCTTGTTCATCCGACAGTTTTTTCCCTTATTATTATTATTTTTTTTTTTTTTGCTGCAAGATACAAACTTTCTTTAGCAAAGGTGTTTTTATATTATCTCTTTTAAGATACAATTTTTATTTTAATGAATACTAGACACACATTTTGCTAAAACAAAATGCAATAAAAATTTTCCAAAACCCCTCTTCTAAATCCCCATTTTGATAGTAAAATTGAAAAACCTTCAACTATTTTTTTGGAATAATCACGTAACGAAAAATAAATAGTTTCACTTTCTTTTCAACTTTTGAACTATAAAATGGATGATATTAAAAAATTAAACTTTTATTACTTCAAATTTCCTTTAGGTTAAAAAACTCCATTTACTCATATTTTCAAATCAATTTTGTATTCACTAACAAATTTTTTCAGATTATTTGTTCTTTTAAAAAATACAGTTATGACCGAAGCAGGATCCTCACGTTCCTATTATTCAACATTTTATTCTAACCATACATTTCATACCTATCTTTTTAAAAAGAAACAAAATACATTAAATCTCCTTTAAAAAAAAAAATAAAAAATAAAAAAATAAATAAAAAAAAAAAAAATACCCCTCAAGAAAAGATATTTTTCTGAAGATATTACTGAAAAAGATTTCTTTATGTACGCTGAAAGTGAAACATATTGCAGTTTGGAATGACCCCAACAAAACGTTGCGTAGATAAATCTTCTCTCCTCAACTTCTCCTATTAGGAGAGTCATGCAGGTTGGGCGGTTAGAGCTGTTCCGAAACGACCTCATAATAGCACCCGGTATAGCAAAAGATTTGGTACTTATGATTTAAACTCGCAATATCTGCTTTTTGGAATTCACAGGAAATTGATTCATCGCTTGGATTATGTTATTTAAGTAGATATGCTTGCCAACTGTTGTGTTTTTTATGACGGTCTGATATAAGCGATAAGCACTTTTGGAGTGAGCTGAAAGGAAACCTATTTATGACTTCAAAGAAAATGTTCAGGAGCTCTTGGCCGGGTAAAACTTTGACAAGAGATAGGTTGTGACTTATTTCAGATAAGTAAGAAAGCAGATCTACTGAGGTTTTAATTTAAAAGATAAGTGAAAACATGATTCGCTGTTTACTGACACATCTACACGTTTCCTAGGCCATTTAAATAAGCTGTGGTAAAATATTTCACTGCTTGAATATAAATCTTTCATATTAACTAGAAAAATATATATGAGATATGGAAATATGATTCGCTGTGGACTACAGATCTATTCAGGTTTACTAAGAAAATTTAAATAAGAAGTTTTAACATGATTCTTTGTCGATAATAGACCTACTTTCAGTTTTATATGACACAAATATAATTAAGATACTCAGAAAATAATTCTTTTTAATTCCTTCTTATGTGAAATGTAACAAACTGAATACATTATGTGTGGGCATTTGCCAACGCAATTCACTGTATCAGTGACGACTAATATGAAACTATGTGTAATATTAGTAAACAAAAAGAGCAGATAATTTATCAGAAAAATGTAAAAACGTTTACAAAAATTTAGTTTTTTTTTTTTAAATGTACACCTAATAATAATTTTAAATCTTATATAATCATCACAAATTGTATTCAAAGAATCTATTAAATTAATGGCAATCTCTCATAAATATATAGTTTACAAGGGATGCAAAATATATTTTATATGGTTTATTTTATTCAAGACATTGTCGTTTTTATGTCTTCTTTCAATTTCTCTGAGACCTTTTAGATAGTGAATAGGGTAGAGAATACTAACTTATTTTGAATGACAATAATAGGATAAGAATACGATATGACTTGTTGACGCGACAATTTGGAACGAACAACGTTATATTCTCACTTTCCATTCACTACATCTAATTCACTCTATCCCATTTCACCCATTTTTTGGTCTACAGATTTTACCTTCTCTTACATTTTGTAAAGCTGGTAAACAGTTGATGGTGCTAATTGGAATTTGGAACCGAAAGTTTTTGTTAGAAAACATGTTGCGCAAACCAGCAGACTATTTCAAGTTTCGAAAATTTTTGGAATATACCAAACTAAGTAAAAAAATATTTTGCAGTAATGAATTTAATATTTATAAATTGTAATCTGTATATATGGCAGTTGTCCATAAAGAACTTTCTTATTACTCTATGAATTATTTCAACTTCATAAGAGGCTAGAAGTACTCAAATATTGTGTGGCGATTATGAAATTAAAATTAGCATATATTTTTTCCTGCATTAATAAAAAATGCAATGGAGAAGTTAATTTGCTAGATTAGAACCATTTTTAATTTGGTTCTTTTGCTAATTAACAAAACACATGCCTATTATTTAAAAGAAAATTAACGATCTTAAATCATCTTAGCATCGTCTTCAAAGATATATAAAAAAGAGTATCACGACTAATCAAAGATATATACATAAAGAGTAACACGACTAATCAAAGATATATACATAAAGAGTACCACGACTAATCAAAGATATATACATAAAGAGTAACAGGACTAATCAAAGATATATACATTAAGAGTAACACGACTAATCACAGATATATACAAAAACAGTAACACGACTAATCAAAGATTATACATAAAGGGTACCACGACTAATCAAAGATATATACATACAGAGTAACACGACAGTGCTTTATCTCGGGGTTTATAAAGCATTTATAAGCAAATATTAATTATCTTTCCAACGTTACTTCTGAATAAATGATGATCGTCCGTTCTTAATGACTATAGGGATTAATAGTAAAATTCCACTCCGTTGCAAAGTAAATGTAATAAACCTCCAGCTAATTTAATCACTATCGCTTGAGGAGTGCTCGAGACAACTCACCTCAACTCCAACTGTTTCTGAATTATGAATAACAGCCACTCGTGGATCAATCATGGAAGCTAACGAGTCATTTCTGCCGCCCAATTTTTCACGGAAATTACGAATTAATTTCTGAGACGTGTTACTGCAGTCTTTTAAAGATGGCGTCTTACATATGTATTGAGGCTGAAGTTATTCGGATGTACGTGCGTTTTGGGCAAATGATTATGGTTGTTTTGAAAAGAATGGGTCTTTATCAATGTCGTCCTTAATTATCTCAAATCTTACTGATTAGAAAGATTGAATATTTGAAGACGGTATTGATTAACGTGTCGTTGAGGTATTTAATTTGTAATTTGGATAAGGAAAATGTGACTTTAATTTTCTGTATCCGGAAATTGGTTAATGCTGAGGAAAAACGACGATGGAAAAAAAAGCAATGCTTGAATTTAAGCAATGTTATTTTCATGTTACTACATTCTGAATTTATTAAGCGGTATTCCATATATTTTATTAATAATTTATTTTAAATATATTAAAAGTAAATTTTTTAAATTGTTATCTTGATCAATGCAACAAACTGGAAATTTGGCAATTATACAGATCTAAGCAAGTTATTTTCAATTAGGATAAACGTATTCTGATTGTTCATTGCTAGCTGAGTTAAAACGAGCAAGAAAATTAATTCATTTTTAGTAAACGAATTGTGAAGTAATTAGATAATAGCAGAGTTAAATTCGTAAATCCATACGTCCCCCATACCTATACGACTAATATGAAGCTATGTGTAATATTAGTGAAAAAAGAGAGCAGAGACTTTATCAGAAAAATGTAAAAACGTTTACAAAAATTTAGTTTTTTTTTTTTAAATGTACACCTAATAATAATTTTAAATCTTATATAATCATCACAAATTGTATTCAAAGATACTATTAAATTAATGGCAATCTCTTATCAATATATAGCTTACAAGGGATGCAAAATATATTTTATATGGTTTATTTTATTCAAGACATTGTTGTTTTTATGTCCTCTTTCGTTTTCACTGAGACCTTTTAGATAGTGAATAGGGTAGGGAATACTAACTGATTTTGAATGACAATAATAAGATAAGAATACGATTTGAATTGTTGTGACGGTTTGGAACCAACAACGTATGTTATATTCTTACTTTCCATTCCCTACTTCTGACTGTATCTATCCCATTCCATCCTTTTTTTGTCTTATAGATTATGCCTTCCATTGTATTTTTTAAATGTGGCAGACTGTTGATATGCCTAGAAATTAAACAAAGTGTTGGAATTTAAACAAAGAGTTCTCTGTTAGAAATCACGATACGTAAACGACCAGACTATTTCAGATAACGGAATTTTTTTTTGAATATACCAAACTAGGTTAAGAATTACTTTGTTGGACAGATATGGTTTAGAAATTGCAATCTGTTATATAAGGCAGTTGTCCATATATTACATTATATCCTTAGAGACTACAAATTGACATATATGTGAAAAATTCACAATTAATTTACATTCACAGACAGGAAATTGAGTCATTTTTTTAAACATGATTATGTCTAGCTTTTTCTTAATTACTTTTTTTCTACTTTAAAAAATTGAAATTAAAAAAAACAAAACATTTACATGATTATAATACTTTTAAAATGGTTCTGTTGCTAACTAACATAAACTTTTTATTCAAACTAAAATTAACTGTCTTCGATTGTCTTAGCATCGTCTTTAAAGATATATCTTCTTTAATAAAATAAAGAATAACATGACAGGGCTTTACCCCGGGACTTATAAAGCATTCATAAGCAATTATTAATCATCATTTCATCGTTACTGCTGAATAAATGATGATCGTCCGTTCTTAATGACTATAGGGATTAATAGTAAAATTCCCCTCCGTCGCAAAGTAAATGTAATAATATTGCAGTTAATTTAATCACTGTCGCTTGAGGAGTGCTCGGGACAACTCAACTCAACTCCAACTGTTTCTGAATTATGAATAACAGCCACCCGTGGATCAATCACGGAAGCTAACGAGTCATTTCTGCCGCCCCAATTTTTCACTGTGATTACGAATTAATTTCTGAGACGCTTTACTGCAGTCTTTTAAAGATGGCGTCTTACATATCTATTGAGGCTGAAGTCATTCGGATGGGCGTGCGCTTTAGGAAAAGGATTATGGGAGTTTTGAAAAGAATGAGTCTTTATCAATGTCGTCCGTAACTATCTCAAATCTTACTGTTTAGAAAGATTGAATATATGAAGACGGCATTGAGTAATGTGTCATTGAGGTATTTAATTTGAAATTTGGATAAGGAAAATGTGACTTTAAGTTTCTGTTCCCGGAAATTGGTTAATCCTTAGGGAAGACGACGATGAAAAAAAAAATGTTTGATTTTAAGTATTGTTATTTTTTGTCACTGATTTCTAAATTTATTAAATTGTATTCTATATAGTGTATTAATAATGTATTCTGAATGTATTGAGCGTAAATTTCTTAAACCTTTATCTCGATCAATGGAAAAATCTCGGAATTCGGGGATTATACAAATATATGCTGTTTACTTTTAATTATGTTAAACTTATTTTGATTTCCATTCCTAACTGAGTTAAAACAAGACATAAAATTAAATAAGTTTTAGAAAATAAATGTAAATTAAATAGATTCGAGAGTAGAGTGGAGTTGCGAAAATACAATTTAATTGCGAATGTTATAAACTTGGATTACTGAAAAGTCGGAAACCTGACTTTAGCAACTTATTTATTAATTTTTAATTCCATTTCCTTAATAGACAAAATACTTTTATTTCGTAGAAATGCCTAAGATAGACAAATGTCCCTGATTCGATGAAAATTTAGAAACCTTCGTGATACAGATTTTTATGGTATAAAACTTTCTGTAACAAATGATTTGATGATTACAGAATACCTTCTGTAACTGAATACTTCTAGAACATTATCTTTGATGATTACTGTTTTAGTCAATCAATTTAGTATAAATTATTTAACAACGAACTTTCTAACTAAATATTTATAAGTTTGCCTTATATGTCTGTAGCCTGAAAAATAAAATACAAAATAAAATACAGTTCTTTCAGACAAATTATATTTTTTTTTCAACATACTCTCTTTTTAGCTCTATGCCTCGATTCCAACGGTATTTTAACTTTTTATATCGACCAAGTAATACCTTTTCTGTAAATAGTCAGAATACCCATACGTTTCTCATTTAACCTTTTTGTTTGAATATACTGAAAATTTTAAAACATAAAAATTGAATAAATTTTCAACTGGAAAATTTACAAACTGGAATTTCCAACACTCACATTTTGAGGGACGTTAAATTATATAAAAAAAAACTACAAACTCTACGGTAAATTTAGGGAACAAAAGTTCTTATTTTGTCTATTTGAAGAAAGATTGAAAAAACACAGTGATAATGTATTTAGAAAATCATTAATTAACGCATCTATATCGGCGTGTGAATTTCCTTGATGTGTGTGTTGCCTTGACTGGTAGAATTTGCATTTATGATATTATTAGTTTTATTTCCTTGAATTAAAGGCTTCTTGAAGAAATAATGTTGTTCGTTCAATTTCTGTTACAAAATTTGAGTTTCCGTTATTCATCAAAGTAAGTATTAATATAAATTTATTAATCTCCTGCTATAGAATTTTGGAATAACAGTAATGAAGGTTTGATAATTTGTTTACTTATTTCTTTGTGTTTGCAAACCATGATTTCCAATGATATTTTGTAATTAAATATTACCGCTGTGTGTTTAATGTAGTGCCAGATTTAAAACAATTTTTGTGACATTTTTTTAAAATTAAAAATAATAGACGCGAAACTGTAACCGTACCAGAAGAGGCTTGCCAAAATATGAAATACAGAAATGAAAATGGGAAGAGTATGAAAATTATCCACCATTATCAATGTGTCATTCATTTCTTCGTAGATTTCTAAAATTCTTTGATCATCATGACGTGCTATTAAAACTTTCGATTTCACTCTAAAGTGTAACAGAAACTGTTTCATGCAGCAACAAACGAAGCAGTAATATCCAGGCAAAGTTGCGAAAAAATCCATTCCCTACTAAGGACATGGAAGTAAACAAACAATTTAAAATGGAAATGGAATGCTCTTTTAAGTGTGCAGGTACGAATTCGGAATTTCGCAATTTGTGCAGTTTATTAGCTATCATCCCGGTGTTGAAAAGCTTCACTTCCAAGAATACAGTCACAAACGTCACGAATAAGCAATACACCCAAATGTAAATCTTTAGCATTTTCTTTTTTTGGATTGTGCAGACATGCAGCATGTTCGATATTTTAAAAAGTTCTTCTGTCAGGGGTCGAATACGTGATCGAAACACGCTGATGTAGATCCACAGTTGGAGGAACAAAACAGTATATGTCGCCCAATCATCCTTGTAATTCGAAATGAAACATAGCCACAGAGTTTGGATCACAGTGATATAACCTAAGGTACATGGAAACAGAAATTTGGGGATATTCCACGCCACCTTGAATAAATTGCGTCTTGCAAAAAATTCAGGACATGGCAACGTTTCCATTCCTTGCAAGTGAAAAGAAGAAAAAATGGGAAAAATGCTTCTTTCATCCAATTTTGTGAAGGGTTCATTTTAGCCGGAATAATTATCAATATATGAATAGTTTTACCCCTCTCACTTTTACTGAATTTATAGATGTTTCAGAAGTATCTTTTAGATTTATTTATTACAATACTTTGTTAATTATCTTCAGAAACAAAAATAATGTCTGCAATGCAGGGTTTGAAAAATTTAAACAAATAATGATATGAAATCTACTGCCTGTCTGCGAATAACTGTATAATCTAATATCTTAATACTTTTTGAGTGCTCTTCTGATTTATCAGAAAACATGATGGCTTATCAAGTCCTTTTTTCCATATATGTTTTCATGGTTGTAAAGGTCTAAACACGAACCAACGATGTTTTCAGATTTTATTTTTACTGCTTTTAAATAAAGGCAGTTAGCAAATCAGTCTTTTTTCAATATGGCAATAATTGTATTATGCTGACAATAAATAAATGGATGTATGTTTCCATTATTTAAAATATTTGAATACAAGTATTTTCTTATTTCATTTTATAATAATAATTAAATTATTTTTCTACTTTTTTATATGTCCTTGTTCTTGAAATGGAAACCAGTTAGAATGATATTTTTCAATTTATTTGGTTGCAATGTATGAGGAAAGTATTCATTTTAATATTAAATAGATGCTCTTATCAATAATATCGTATCACGAAGAGTAAACTAATTATTATTTTATGTCAGTAAAATGTTCCCTATTATTAATTTTAATGTATTTTATTGGTTTATTACATTATCCATTGGTTACCATTTCATGTAAATCTTGTTCGATTACTGGCATGGTTGATGATTCTTTTTGTGGAGCTGCCATGATTCAAACTATTATTATAATTGAAATGTCTTCTAGACATGTAAATCTAAATGATGAATATAAAACACCAAATTGTTAATGCATCCAAATTAAGAGTTTTAATCATTTTAAAAGAACTTAACTTATGCGGTTTTGTGTTTAATTTCCGATAATAGAAAGAACAGAAATGTATTACTAAAATGAGTAATGATAATAAAAAATGGAGATTTTTATGGTTTCATAATACGCAGTTAACAAAATTTATTAGAATTTATTGGATGAAACAAACAAAAGAAGGTCGGACATTTCATTTACCCATGCCAATAATTTTTCAAAATTGTATTTGTCAAGTATTCTATTTTTAAAAAATACACACGAATCTGAAAAATATATCTGTTTTAAAATTTACGCCTTTATTATCGAAGAAAGTACTTTATCCATTATCATTTGAGGAACGAAATGCTTTAAATGCTTTAATATCGTTTCATGGAAGATACATAACTGCTTTAAGGAGTAAACAAAATGAAAAAAACTTTTAATAAAGTATTAGATATTGATTTCATGCTAAAATGGCGAAACATAGATAATGTGTTGTCTTTAAAATTTTTTTAATAATATATGGCTTTTCTCAATAGTAAATTAAAGTTATTTTAAAACTGTCAAAACGAAAAAAACTTCATTTTTTGGGTAGAGATGTAAGCTTCCAAATGAGACGTATTTTGCTATGCATTTTACAACAAAATCTTTAATAGAATTTATATTTATGTTTTAGTTATTCTTAACGTATAATGTATTTGATAGGAAATTATTGATTGACAGAAGTTGAGGGGTGGGGAATTTGTGTTAGAATTTGATAATTTAAATTTAAATAATATACATTTTTGATGCATTATGCATATAACTGCGCATATTCCTTTTAGAATTTAAATATTAATTAACAATTTAGTATTAAGAAGTTTTAATCTGCCTATACATTATGATTACATATAATAGAAATAATATCTCAATAATTTAATCAAGCATTTGATGAGAAATATCCTACCATTCTCAGCTTATAGTATTTTGGATATTCCCAATTTTTGATTTACAAAAATAATTTTTCAAATCATAAATATAAATCAAAATAGTAGAAAAGTATTTTTTCAACAATAATGTATCTGTAATTAAGTTGAAATACTCTATTATAATAATAATATTTACTTCCTGGACCACATAAAAGGATACCGAAATATTTATTTGCAGTTATTAAGAATTTTCTAAAATTTCCAGCATACATATAGTCTGAATTTCCTCAATGTGTGGGTGTTAGCTGGTAGTATTTGCTTTTATGGTGTTTTTCCTTGAATTAAAAGGTTTTGAATAAATAATGTTGCTCATTCAATTTTAGTTACCGAAATTTAGTTTCTATCATTCATAAGAATAACATTTATTACAAATTTATTCATTTCTCGTTCTATTATTAATTATTACCACAATGCTTTTTTTGTAATGTGTGTTTTGAAGCTAGATTTGGGACATTAATATTTTTAATTGAAAGAATAGGTGTAAAAAACATTTCTAAAATGACTTTTTAGGAACTAGTTGTATAAATTACAATTAAATACATTAAATTAACATAAATTATATTATTAACTTACATAAACAGCAAGACATGTTATATTGACTTTAAAAATAATTCCATTCATTTTTTTGTTAATTTATGAAAATGGAAATTTATATTACTAAAGTTTCGATTAGTTCTCGTTATTTAAACTCTGAACACTTCCAAGGCGGCCAACATAAATTCTATACGAAATTAAAGTGCCTATAGCACTAATGAGTAAAGATTTGTCGATTCAATAAATTTTCCACAATAGCAAAGCAGTTTTTAAGTAAATTCATTCAGCTCACACATTTTTCAATGCACTGATTATATTAAAATTATATTTTAAGGCATTAATATTTAAATTAAAAAGTAAAAATCAAAAAATCACATTTGAATTATTGTGAAAATAAAACTGGAAACAGCAAGAAAGAGTAACAGACTTATAAATAAAATAACATAATTTTTTTTAAAATTGTATTGTTCATTCTTTAACATATATTATGAAACATTTACAAATAAGAATTTCAGACAATTAAAAATAATGCATACATGCCCTTAAGTTAAAAAAAAATTATATTAAAGTTTATATTAATAAAGTATTGATTAGTTCTCGTTATTTGAATTTTGGACACTCTCCTAGAGTTCCAACAAGAATTCCATACGAAATTAGAGAGCCTATAGCACTGATGATTAAAGAGTTGTCGATGCGGTAAATTTTCCACAAAGTCAAAGCAGTTTTGTGCATGAATTTCCGCCGCACATGAACTTTTATGATGCCGTACCGCTTTGGAAACCAACCTGGCAAAGACAGAACAAATTCCCTCGCCATCGCAGCTGCTTGGTTGGCAGCTGCAGCTGGAGATAAAGTAATCAACAGCAAGACAAAGTACTGTACAAATCCTATAGAAAAACACATATTTGTCACGTTGTCAGCATTCGGTGGGAATGCGAAACTGTAGCCGTACCAGAAGAGGCTTGCCAAGATATTAAATACAGAAGTGAAAATGGGAAAATTAAGAAAATTATCGATCATTATCATTGTTTCATTCATTTCTCTGTAGATTTCTAAAATTCTCTGATAATCTTGACGTGCTATTAAAAGTTCCGATTTCCATTTAAAGTGTAAGAAAAATTGCTTCATGCAGCAACAAACAAAGCAATAATATCCAAGCAATGTTGCAAAGAAACAATTCCCTACTAAGGACATGAAAGTAGACAAACAATTTAAAATGGCTAATGAATGCTGTTTTAAGTGTGCAGGAACTAATTCGGAATTCTGCAGTTTTTGCTGTTTGTTTGCTATCAACCCAGTATTGAAAAGCGTCACTTCAAAAAACACAGTCACGAACGTCACGAATAAGCAATACACCCAAATGTAAATCTTCAACGTTTTCTTTTTCTGGATGGTGTAAACATGCAGCATGTTCGATATTCTGTAAAGATCTTCCGTCAGCAGTCGAATTCTAGTACGTGATCGAAACACGTTGATGTAGATCCACAGTTGGAGGAACAGAACAATCAGTGCAGCCCATTCATCCTTGTAACTGGAAATGAAGCATAGCCACAGAGTTTGGATCACAGTGAGACAACCTAAGATACATGGAAACAGGTATTTGGGGAAATTCCATATCACCTTGAATAAATTGCTTCTTGCAAAACAATTAGGACATGGCGAAGTTTCCATGCCTTGCATGTGGAAAAGAAGAAAAATTGGCAAAAATGCTTCTTTAATCCAATTCTGTGAGTGATTCATTTTAGCTTTCTACAAATATATTCATTTCTTCGACCTTAGCAAACATGTGTGATTAATTTAAAGGGGACATTTTCATTAGCTACTGTGTAAGTGTCAATTTACGGGAGAGAAATATT
Source organism: Caerostris darwini (assembly GCA_021605075.1). Taxonomy (NCBI): domain Eukaryota; kingdom Metazoa; phylum Arthropoda; class Arachnida; order Araneae; family Araneidae; genus Caerostris; species Caerostris darwini. The sequence continues at coordinate 62,918 of BPLQ01012794.1, forward strand.
ATGTGCCATCTAAACCTGGAATAATTGTCAAAATATGAATATTTTTACTTCCTACAATCTAATTGAAGTTATGGCAGTTTCAGAAGTATATTTCTCTTTCATTCATGACAATACTTCGTTCATTATTTTCAGAAACAAAAAATGTTTGCAATGCGGGTATTGAAAAATTTAATCGAACAATGATGTCATGCTCGCGTCCTACCCTGCGAACATCAATCCTGTTCGTGTCTGCTCCTCTCTTATATCAGTAAACATGATGACTTACCATGTTCTTTTTCCATATGTCTTTTCATGGTTGTAAAGGTCTATACACGATACAACGATGTCTTCAGATTTTTTTTACTGCTTTTAAATAAAGGCAGTTATCAGATAATTTTTTAAATATACCAATAGCTGTATTTACGGTGACAAAAGAAACATCGACCTGCCATTTTAAACAGTGTTTGCAGCATTTGAAGTATTTTAATGCAAGTATTTTCTAATTCCTTTTTATAATAATAATTAATTAATTTTTTGACTTTTTTAGATTTACTGTCAATGGCATGGAAACTAATTACATTGATAGTTTTCAATTTATTTGGTTTAATTTAGCTAAGTAATTTTATAAATTATTTTGTAACTTTCAATGTACGAGGAAAGTAATTTTAAAATTAATTTGATTTTCTGCTCAATAATTTTGTATCATGGACAGAAGACTAATTATCATTTCCTTTCAATAAAATGTCCTAATTAGAAATCTTAATGCATTTCAATAGTATATTACTTCATCCAGTGTTTCCATTTCATGTAAATCCGGTGAGATTACTAGTATAGTTGATGATTCTTTTTGTGAAGCTACCATTATTCAATCTATTATGATAACTTAAATGTCTTCTAAACATGCAAGTCTAAATGATGAATATAAAACACCAAACTGTTAATGCATCCAAATTAAGAGTTTTAATTTTTTTAAAAGAACTTTGTTACACGGTTTTGTGTTCAGTTTCGGATAATAGAATGAACAGAAATGCGTTACTAAAGTGAGTAATGATATAAGAAATGGAGATTTTCGTTGTTTCATAATGTGCACATAACAAAATTTATTACAAATTATTGGATGAGACAAACAAAAGAATGCTGGACATCTTATTTCTTCATATCAATTGATTCTACAAAAGTAAATTTGGTTAGTATTCAATTTTTTAAAAATGCATTTGAATCACAAAAATGTATCGGTTGAAAAATTTACGCCTGTGTTGTCAAAGGAAATTTCTTATATATCCTCATTTGAGAAACGAAACGTTTTTTTGCTTTAATTTTGTTTCATATAACAATTTTGTTTCAATTTTGTTTGTTTCATATAACAAACATAACTTCCTTAAAGAGGGAATTAAATACTGAATTATTTATTGATTTTATAACTTAAACAGAGGAAAAAACAGATAATGTTAAATATCTACAAAACTGTTGGAAATCGAATGAAGGTCTCCGTAAATCAAGGGAAAATATTAGTGAAAATAAATGTGTTGTTGTTAAAAGTATTTAATAATATATGGTTTTTCTCAATGGAAAAATTAAAAAATTAAAAAAAAAAAAATAAATAACGGTCAAAACGAAAATGATTTGAACTTTCGGATAGAGATCTTACAAAAGAAACGCCTTTAACTTTCCATTTACAACTGAATATTTAATATAATTATTAAGCTATATGTTTGTGACTTGCTAAATATATTTGATGGAAATATCTAACAGATCTGTTAGATTCTGATTTGGTCAATATTGACAGATTTTGTTGAGAGGTGAGGGATGTATATATCTGAATTTCTTATTTTAGAAATACAATATTTATCAATGCATTTTTACCTTTTTACCCTTTTTCTATTTGGTGCTTTTCAGTATAAAAATTTGTATTAGATATATTTAAATAAAGCAAAACAAAAACTGTGTTTTTACAAGCTAGAATTTCGCTCTTGAATTATTAGTTTAATAACCGTCTGTTTTCATCAGAATATTTTTAGTATTCTCGAAAAATGAATAAAATTATTTAATTGCAATTTTTTTCCTTGTAAACTTGTGATTCAAGAATAATCTATGAAACTAATAATATTTTTTATTGAAATTTACTCACAAAATGTTACGCGAAGTTTTTAGAACTACTAACAAATCAATTACAATTTTCATAAACATATAAAAAATATGAATTTAAAATGCCTAACAATGCAAAAGATGAAATTAAAAAGAAAGAGAAAAAGGAATCATAAAAATAAAAATTGAAAATTTACAAGCAGCTGTAAAAGTAGGCTGTTTTTTTTTTTGTAAAGTTGACAAATATTTTATGAAATTTCGAATTTTTTGGAGAATTTTTTTTTTTTTTTTGTAAACTTTTTGTATGGTGTTCAAGCAAGAAACAACTAAAAATATTTCTACACTTTAATTGCATTGCTGTTACAATGATCAATTGATCTACATGTATAATAAAATATCTCACAAGAAGTTAAAGAAGTAGCAAATAAAAAAATTCTAAAAAAGCAAACACATAAATAATAACACACCACCAAACAAATATAAAATAAAAAAAATGAAGAGAAAAGGAATTTAAGAAATATTAATTAAAAATGAACAATTTCACAAAAGACAGTAATAGAAAGGTTTTTTCAAAAAACATTTTCAAGGTGTTCAAGCCTTGAGCAGCTAAAAGTATGTAGTCTTTTGCTCTCCATCTACATTAGCCTTGCATTGCAAATGAATGTACACTCAAACCTGTCTTTCTGCTAGGATATAAACGGGATAAAACATATCATGTAATTTCATAAGGAGATATAAAATATACTGCTTGGAAAAAAATACACAGTTTTATGAGATAAATAGAGACCACTTAAAAAAAGTCCCTTGTAGAAATGTGTAAATCAAAACCTCACTATTAAGCTAGAAAATGGTTCTCCATACAAGAAAGAAATTTAATTTACATACTGTAACATTTTAAAATATTTTATTTGCTTATACAAACTCCAAAATGTGCATTTAAAACTATTCATCATAGCAAAATATGCGGAATTTCTTGTGAAGAACTGGTTCAAAATCACTTTTGTCACTTGAAGATGCTACTTCGAAACTAATAAAATTCGTGGTAATTTGATGATATAATATTTAGCCATCTGTCTGATTATTTTTTAATTTAAATATCTTTTTTCTTTCTAAATTATATTCCTTAAATAATTTTTATTCTTAATATGCATTTGATGGAATTTAATTATTTAAGTATATTTAAGAATTTTTTTTCCCCTGACAATGACTCCTAAGGAGACACATTTCATTCATTCTCCTGTCTGCCAAATATAGAAAAATGAAAAATCGGTCTACGACGGAGAAGCAGCTTGTCATATAATAAATAAATTTCATCTTATTGTATTTATAATAATATGAAATTCGACGCAATCTAAACTTCTGAAAAGAACTAGCAGAGTTTTATATCATTCTTCTTTCAAAGACCATGCGTCCATCATACGTGTAACCAGAATTTCCTCAATATGTGTGTTAAAAGATTGAATTAGATTTCATGATATTATTCATTTTATTTCTTTGAATTAAAAGATTCTTGAAGAAAGAATGCAGCTCGTTCACTTCGAGTTACAGAAATTGAGTTTCGATTATCCATCGAAGTGAAATTAATGCAAATTCGTTAATCTCATGTAATAGTCTTTTGAAATAAAAGTAATGTGGTTTGATTATTTGTTTACGTATATGTTTGTGAATGTAGCACATGTGTCACATTCCGATATTGTTATAAATATTACCGCTATTTTAATATAATTTATTTTTATGTTATTAATATATTTAATTAAAATATATAGATATAAAAAGTTATTTCAAATGACAGTTAATGAAGTAGTTACATAAATTATAAATATATATATTAAATAAATACAAATTACATTATTAACTTATTTAGCGGCACTACATTTTTATTGATATTAAAAATAATTTTATTCATTTCGCAAAAGTTTATCGAGATATATTTTTTTATTAATAATATTTCGATTATTTCTCGTTATTAGAAATCTGAACACTTCCTAGAGTGCCAAATGGAATTCCATATGAAATTAAAGTGCCTGTAGTACTAATGAGCAAAGAATTGTCGATTCGATAAATTTTTCACAATGTCAAAGCAGTTTTGTGCATGAAACTCCGACACACAAGTACCTTTATAATGCCGTACTACTTTGGAATCCAACCTGGCAAAGACAAAACAATTTCTCTCGACATCTCCGCAGTTCGGTTGGCAGCTGCAGCTGGAGTTAAAGTGATAAACAGCAACGCGAAGTAATGTTCAAATCCTATAGAAACAAGTATGACTGTTATTTTGTTAACATTGGGTGGGAATGCAAAACTGTAACCAAACCAGAAGAGAGTTGCCAAAATATTAATTACTGTAATTAAAATGGAAAGACTAAAACAATTATCCGCACATAGCATTGTTACATTCATTTCTTTGTAGATTTCTAAAACTCTTTAATAATCTTGACGTGCAATCAAAACTTGCGATACCCATTCAAAGTGTAAGAAAAATTTCTTCATGCAGCAACATACAAAGCAGTAATATCCAGGCAATGTCGCGAAGAAACAATTCCCAGCTAAGGTGGTGAAAATAAACGAACAGTTTAAAATGGCCACGGTGTGCTCTTTTAAGTGTGCAGGAATTAGTTCGGGAATCCGCAGTTTGTGCTGTTCTTGAGCTATCATCCCAGAATGGAAAATTGTCACATCGAAAACTACAGTCAGGAAGATCACGAATAAACAATACATCCAAATGTAATTCTTCAACATTTTCTTTTTCTGTATGGGGTAAACATGAAGCATGTTCGATATTCTGTAAAGGTCTTCCGTCAACTTTCGAATTCTAGCACGGGATCGAAACGTGCAGATAAAGTTCCACAGTTGGAGGAACAGAACAATCAGTACAGCCCACTCATCCTTATAATTGGAAATGAAAGAGAGCCACAGAATTTGGAACAAAAGATTGCAACACAAGAGAAACGGAAAGAGATATTTGGGGAAATTCCACAACACCTCGAAAAAATTGTTTAATGCAAAAAAGTCAGGGCATGGCAAAGTTTCCGTTCCTTCCAAGTGAAAAAGAAGAAAAATCGGCCAAAATGCTTCTTTAATCCAATTTTGTGAATGGTTCATTTTAGCTTTCTTCGAATATGTTCCCTTCTTCGACCTTAGAAAATTTGTGTTGTCAATTTAAAGGAAAATTTTACATTAGCTACTCAGTAACTGTTAACTTAGAGGGAACGAAATATTATGTGTAATCTAATCCTGGAATAATTGTCAATAGAAGAATATTTTTATCTCTTTCACTCTTACTGAAATTATGGAAGTTTCAGAAGTATAATTTAGATTCATTCATGTCAATAGTTTATTAACCAATTTATAAACAAAACAGATGCTTACAATGTATGTCAAATCTTATCAGAGTACAATAATGATGAACCTCTTGACTGCGCCTCTCTTTTATTAAACAACACGAGGGGCTTACCATGCCCTTTTTCCATATTTTTTTGTGTTTGAAAAAAACTATTCACAAACCAAAAAATTTTTATGTGGGTTTTATATTAGGGATTATAAATTAGGGGATAAGTATTAGGATATATTAGGAGATATTAGGAGATAAGTCTTTTTTTAATGCAGCCATGGAGCTATTCACTTTAAACGTAGTTCCACATTCTTTTTTTAGTTTTACTTGTAAAGGAATGGAAACTAGATAAAATGATAGTTTTAATTTTATTTAGTTTTATTTGGATGAGTAATAATTTTATAAATTGCTTTTAACTTATCAAAGTACTCAGTCAAACAATACAGGATGATTATATACATTTTAAAATTAAATAATAATTCGTTTTTCTATAATATCTTATCACGAATAGTAGAATAACTATCTTTTTCATTTAGTAAAATCTGCCTTTTAGAAATATTAATATATTTCATTAGCTAATTAATTATCTATTTTTAGCATTTCATATAAATTCAGCTAGGGAAGCTGCCTCTATTCAAGCTATTGTGATAACTTAAATGCTTTCTAAACATGAAGATATAAATGCAACAATAGAAGTAAAAAAAACTAAACTGCTGAAGTTTTCAAATTATGAGTTTTAAATCTTTTAAAAGAACTTAGTTACACAGTTTTGTGTAATATGGAATATTAGAAAGAATAAAAATATGCTTACTAAAATGAGTAATGATAATATAAAAAACTATTTTAAAAATCCATTTCAGTCTGGAAAATGGAGATTTTTTTATATTTGATAAAGTGCACTTAATGTAATTTATTAGAAATTATTGGATGAAGCAAATAAAAGAATGCGGGGCATTTTATTTCTCATTTCGAATGCTTTTTCAAAAGCTTATTTGTGAAGTATTCATTCTTTAAAAATACATATTAATCTGAAAGAAGTATATGTTTTAACATTTATACCGTTGTTATCAAAGAAAATACTTTATCTATTTTCATTTCAAAAAAAAAATGTTTTATTTGATTTAATTTTGTTTTATGAAACAAACATAACTGCTTTAAAAAGTGAACTAAATGAAAAAAGTTTGAATAAGGCATTAGTTATTTATTTCATAGTAAAATGGCGGAAAATATATAATGTCTTGTTTTTAAAAATATTTAATTACATATGGCTTTTCTCATTGGAAAAGTAAAGTTCTTTTAAAACTACCAAAACGAAAAAAAATTCTTACTTTTGGGTAGATATGGTAAGCATACAAAAGAGACACATTTTTCCATCCATTTTACAACTGAATCTTTAATAGAATTAATATGTAACATATTTGTAACTTGTAAAATATATTTTATAGGGTAAAATATATTTTAATTCTCCAACAGACAGATTTAGTCAATATTAACAGGTGTAGAGGAAGGAATTTATTTATTTGCTTTAGAATTTGAAATTCTAAAATTTATTCATATATTTTTTTTTATTTATTCTGCCCGTAATTGTTCATATTTTGTTTTAGTATTATAATTTTTATGACCTACTTAGTATAGCTATTTTATTTATAGTATTAATCTGAGTTGTATATTGTAATTTTGCATAAAAAAATAATCTTTCACTAATTTTGTCTAGAGTTTGACTAGAAATTTTCTACAATTCCTCACTGTAATATTTTGTATATCCGAAATTTTTGTTTTACAAAAAATATTCTTCAAGTCGTAAATATAAATATAGAAAAGCTTTATTGAAGCATGAATGTATCTGAATTTTGATGTAATGCTACATTATATTAATAATATTTATTTTCTAGTTATTGGGCCACAACAGTAGAAAAGGAAATACTTATTTGCAGTTATTAAAACTTTTCTAAAAATTCCACCATGCGCACAGCCAGAATTTCTGCAGTGTGTATGTATTTTATTTTTATGAACTAAAAGTTTCTTGAAGAAAAAATTTTGCTCGTTCACATTAAGTTAACTATTGAGTTTCTATTATTCATCAGAATAAAAAATTCATACAAATATTTTCATCTCATGCCAAATTCTTTGGAAATAACTATAACGGTGTTTTGATAATTTGTTTATTCATTTGTTTTATGTTTGTATCGCATGTATTTCGTTATAAGTAATTACTGATGTATTTTTAAGGTAAACTGTGTTTTAAAGCTATACTTGTGATATAAATATTTTTAATTTATTAGAACAGATGTAAAAAGTTTTTTTAAAATGAGAGTTTAGTAAGTAGCTAGCTAAATTATAATTAAATATATTAAATTCGCTGAAATTATATTGCTAACTTACATAAACATCACTACATGTTATATTGAACTTAAAAATAATTACATTCATTTTGCAAATAATTTATATAATTTCTATAAAATCAGTGCTGACCACTCATCCTTGTAATTAGAAATGAAACATAGCCGTAGAATTTGGATCACAGTGAGAGAACATTCACTGTGATCCAAATTATATCGATTATCGAAATTAATTCGATATCTATTTCATATCTCTTAGACACGAAATAGATATTTGAGAATATTCCACATCACCTTCTCATCATCATAGCTTCTTGCGAAAAATTCAGGACATGGCGAAGTTTCCATTCAAAAACACAGAAAAAAAACGGTGAAAAACACGGCAAAATGCTCCTTTAATCCAATTTTGTGAATGGGTCACATGAGATTTCTACAAAATTATTCAATGCTTTGAATTTAGCAAACTTGTGTGATCAATTTAAAGGGGCATTTTATATAAGCTACTCCATAACTGTTGGTTTACTAGAGCGAAATATTTTTAATAATTAATCCCGAATCCCGAATTAATTGTCTATAGGAGAATATTATCTGTTGCTTACTATTACTGAAGCTATAGCAGTTTCAGAAGTTTAATTTCGATTTATTCATGACATTACTTTGTTAATTATTTTCGAATACAAATATAATTTTTGCAATACAGGTATTGAAAAAATTTCAATAAACAAGGATGTCAAATTCACGCCCTATTTGAGTACAATAACACTCCTCTTGGTTGCTTTCCTCTTTTATTAAAAACATAGCGGTATATCATGTCCTTTTTCCGTATTTTTTTTCGTATTTGTTGCAATGTATACACAAACAAGCAATTTCTTCAGATTTTTTTTTACTGCATTTAAATATAGTCAGTTGGCAGACAAATATTTTTTCAATACAGCAAAAATTGTATTTATGTTGACAATAAATACATGGAGCTGTTCATTTAGAACTTTGGTTATTTTCTATTTTTTTATTTTTTTATGATAATAATTACATTTGTTGTTAGCCTTACTTATCAATGCAGTGGAAACCAGTTAGAATAATAGTTATCGATTTATTTCGTGTAGTTTGACTGTATAATTTTATACATTATTCTTTAACTTACAGTGAAGGGTAAAAGTATTCATTTTAAAGTTAAATAGTTTTCCTGCTTAGTAATTCGTATCACACATAGTAGACTAATGATCTTTTTCTGTCAGTAAAATGTCCCCTTCTGAAATACTATTGTATTTCATTAGCTTATTAAGTTTATTTTAATATTTTTTATATAAATCTGGTTAGACGAGTGATGATTCTTTTTCCAGAAGCTACTTTTAATCGAGCTATTATGGTAAATTAAATGATTTTTAAACATGAAGATGTAAATCCAATAATGAGAGTAAAAAAAAAAAAAAAAAACTGCTAATGCATCCAAATTAAGAGTTTTAAACCTTTTAAAAGAACTTGGTTACATTGTTTTGTGTTTATTATCGGAATAATAAAATGAACAGAAATATGTTACTAAAATGAGTATTGATAACTTATATTACAAATTTCATTGCAGCCATAAAAATAGATATTTTTTGTTGTTTCACAATGCGCACATAACAAAATTTATTAAAAATTATTGGATGAAACAAATAAAAGGCTGGACACTTTAATGCTCCATGTCAAATGATTCGACAAAAGTTAAATTGGCAAGTATTAAATTTTTGAAAAATTATTAAGAATCTCAAAACAATATTAGTTATAAAATTTGGAGGTCTAATATCAAAGAAAGTTCTTTATCTATCTTCATTTGAGAAAAAAATGTTTTATGCCTTTTAATTTTGTTTCATGTAATTAACATGCTTTTAAGAGAGAATTAAATGAAAAAAGTTTTAATACAGAATTATTTATAATACAACTAGCCTTATTTAAAGTATAACTAAGAAATTATGATCAAAATGACCTAAACTAGTTAATGTTAAATATAGTCAAATTTATTTGAAATCAGTTGATGTCATCTGCAAAATTATAGAAAATATTAGTAAAAAACAAACGTGTTATTCTTAAAACTATTTAGCAATATATATTATGAAAAAATTATGAAAATAATTATGAAAATATAAAGCTTACAAAAGAGATACATTTTGCTATCCATTTTACAGCTGAATCTTTAATTAAATTATTATTTATGTTTTTGTAACTTTTAAAGTATATTTGATAGATAACTATCTAACAGATCTGTCAGAGGTGGATGTGTTCAATATTGGCAGCCGTAGAGGGGGGGATTTGTTTATTTGAGTTAGATTTTGATAATTTAATTTTAATAACATACATTTTGATTCATTATGTATATAATAGCGCATATTTTTTCAGAATTAGAATATTAATTAGCAATTTAGTATTAAAAAACTTTAATCTGCATATATATTATAATTATGTATAATAGAAATAATATCTCAATAATTAAGCCAAGTGTTTGATTAGAAATTTTCTATCATTTTTCACTGTAATATTATGGATATGCCGAATTTTTGTTTACAAAAAATATTTTTTCAAGTCAAGTCGTAAATATAAATATAGAAAGTTACTTTTGTACCAAGAATGTTGCTGTAATTATGTTGAAATACTAAATCATAAAACTAATATTTACTTCCTGGACCACAAAATAGATACCAAAATACTTATTTGCAGTTATTAAGGATTTTTTAAAAATTTCCATCATACATATAGCCTGAATTCCTTCAGCGTCTTCAATTTATTCATCTCATGTCAAATCATTTTGGAATAAAAGCAATGGTGGTTTGATAATTTTTTTACGAATATGATTGCGTTTGTATAACATGTTTCACATTGCGATTTTGTTACTAAACACATAACAGTAGTGATTTTTAATGTTATGTGTGTTTCGAAACTTTTTTGTGACATAAATATTTTTAAATAAAAATGAATAAATTTTAAAGAAATATTTTTGAATTTAGCATGTTGTTACATAAATTAAAGTTAAACATATTAAATTAACAAAAAATTATATTATTAACTTACATAAACAGCACTACATGTTTCATTGACTTTAAAAATAATTCCATTCATTTTGAAAAAAATCTATATAAAGACAATTTTATATTAATAAATATTCTATTAGTTCTCTTCATATGAAGGCTCAACACTTCCGAGAGCACCAATCATATTTCCATATCGAATTTTAGTGCATATTGCACTAAGGAGCAAAGATTTGTAGATTCAATATATTTATACAACGTCCAAGCAGTTTTGTGCTTGAATTTCCGGTGCACATACTTTTCAATATATTGAATATAATAAAATTAAATTTTAAGGCATTATCATTTTTTATTTAAAAAAATAAATAAAAAAATTACATTTGAATGATTTTTTAAAAAAACCTGGAAAAAATAATGGACTTATATAAATAAAATATTATGTTTAATACGTTAAATAAAACTATAGTATTAATTCCCTTAAAATATAAGATGAATAATTTTCTCCTATGTATATCTAACGTTAAAATAATTCCCTGCATGTTCTTTATGTTTAAAAATTTTTTTTTTTTAATTTTATACTAAGAAAGAATTGATTAGTTCTCGTTATATGAATTCTGGACATTTCCTAAGATGCCCACCAGAATTCCATTAGAAATAAGAGTTCCTACAGAACTGATGAGTAAAGATTCGTCGATTTGGTAAATTTTCCACAGTGTCAAAGCTGTTTTGTGCATTAATTTACAGATTTATGATGCGGTACCGCTTTGGAAACCAAGCTGGCAAAGACAGAACAATTTCCCTCGCATCGCCGTTGCATGGTTGGCAGTTGCAGCTGGTGTTAAAGTGATGAGCAGCAACACGAAGACCATAGAAAAAAAATATAAATAAATAGATAAAAATTCCATAGAAACAAATATTTCTGCCTCATAGCTCACATTTGGTGGGAAAGCGAAACTGTAACCGTACCAGAAGAGGCTTGCCAAGATATTGAATACAGAAATAAAAATTGGAAGACTAAGAAAATTATCCTTCATTGACGCGCAATTAGAACTTTCGATTTCAATTTAAAGTGTAACAGAAACTGCTTCATACAGTAACATACAAAGCAGTAATATCCAGGCAAAGCTGCAAAAAACCCATTCCCTACAAAAGTCATGAAAGTATATGAACAATTAAAAATGAACACGGAAAGCTCTGTTCAGTGTGCAGAAAATAATTCGGAATTCCGTAGTTTGTGCCGTTCGTGTGCTATTAGCCCGGACCTGAAAAGCGTCAGTTCAAAGAATACAGTCATGAACGCCACAAATAAACAATACATCCAAATGTAAATCTTCAACGCTTTCTTTTTCTGGATGGTGAAAATACGCAGCATATTCGATATTTTAAAAATTTCTTCCGTCGGCAGGTGAATTCTGGTACGGGAACGAAACACGCTGACGTAGATCCATAATTAAAGGAACAGAACGATCAGTGCAGCCCATTCATCCTTGTAATTGGAAAAGAAGCACAGCCAAACAATTTGCATCACAGCGAGGTAACATAAAAGAGTCGGAAACAGATATTTGGGGGAATTCCACATTACCTTGAAAAAATGCTTCTCGCGGAAAAATTCAGGGAATGGCAAAGTTTCCATTCCTTCCAAGTGAAAAAAGAAGAAAAATCGGCAAAAATGCTTCTTTAATCCAATTTTGTGAATAACTCGTTTTAGTTTTGTACAAATGTATTCACTTCTTCAACCTTAGTATACTAGTGTGATCAATTTAAAGGGAAATTTTACATCAGCTACTCTGTAAGTGTTAATTTGCGGGCAATTAATTTTATGCGCCATCTAACCATGGAATAATTGTCAATAGAAGAATATTTTTACCTCATTCACTTTAACTGAAGTTATGCCAGTTTCACAATTATAATTTCAATTCATCAATATCAATACGTTGTTAACAAATTTTAGAAACAAAACTGATGTTTTCAATGCATTATTGAAAAATTTAAACAGACAGTGATGTAGCATTCCCGTCCGGTCTGATGACTGTCGCTCTATTGCTCCACTTGACTGCTACTCTGTTTTTTAAAAAAAACACGATGGCTTAGTATGTCCTTTTTCCATATTTGTTTTCGTGTTCGGAAAGATTAATACACAAACAGATGATTTCTACAAATTTAACTTTTACTGCTTTTAAATGTAGGCAGTTAGCAGATAAGTGTTTTAATATAGCAATAAAATATTTATGCTGACAAAAAATACACGGAGCTGTTCATTTTAAACTTTGTTTTCTGCATCAAAATTATTTTAATAGAAAGTTTTTCTAATTTCATTTTTTAATGACAATAAATTCAATTGTCTACTTTTTCAGCTTTACTTGGCAATTGAATGGAAACCAGTTTGTATGATAGCTTTCAATATATTTCTTTTAATTTGGTTGAGTAATTTTATAAATTATTATTAACTCACAACAAAGAAAGAAAGTGTTCATTTTAAAATTAAATTTTTTCTGGTCACCAATTTCGTAGCACGAGAAGTAGACTAATTATATTTTTCTTTCAGTAAACTGTCCCCGTTAGAAAAAATAATATATTTTCATTTGCATATTACACTTAATTTTAATATTTTATATAAATCGGTTTGGTTGATGATTCTTTTTGTGAAGCTTCCATTGTTCAAGCTGTGAAGGTAACAATGTCTTCTAAACATGTAGATATAAATGCAATAATGAAAGTTAAAAACCAAACTAGAAAAACGCAAATTAAAAGTTTTAAACCTTTTAAAAGAACTTAACTTGCAATGTTTTACGTTTAATTTCGTATAATAGAATCAACAGAAATATGTTACTAAAGTGTGTAGCGATACTTTAAAATGCTATTTTCGGTCAGAAAAATTAAGTGTTTGGTTGTTATGAAGTGCACTTAATAAAATCTATTAGAAATTATTGAATGAAACAGACAAAAGTAGGCATGACATTTTATTTCTGTATAGCAAATGAATCTACAAAAAAATAATTTGGCAATTATTTAATTTTTAAAAAATACATTTCATATCTGAAAAAAGCATCAGTTGCAAAATTTACAATACTTATTTCAGAGAAATTTTTTTAAGAAACAAAATGATTTATTTTTGTTTCAAGAATCAAACATAACTTTTTTAAGGCGTGAAGTAAATGGAAAAAAGTTTTAATAATGTGTTAGATATTGAAATTATACTGAAATTGGTGGATCATAGATAGTGTAAAATATCCTCAAAAATGATTGAATTCCAATAGAAAATATAAGTGAAAACATTTTGTTGTTTTTAAAAATATTTAATAAAATACAGCTGTTCTGAAAGGAAAATTAGAGTTCAATTGTCAGAAATTGTCAAACCGAAAATAATTTCAACTTTTGGGTAGATGCGGTAAGTTTGCAAAAGACACGCGTTTTGCAATCTATTTTACAGCTGAATCTTTAATAGAATTAATAAGTTATATTTCTGTAAATTGTAAAATACATGACAAAAAATATCTAAGAGATCAATTAGAGATTGATTTGATCAATTATGGCAGTTGTAAAGGGAGGGGCAGGGATGATAATATAATATTTTTCATTGTATATATTGTTGATTCATTGAACGTATAATTGGTCATATTTTATTTTAAAATTAGAATATAAATTAACTATTTAGTATTTAGAATCTTTAATCTGATTATATATTATGATTATGTATAAACTCTACAATATATCAATATTTTAGTCTAGTGTTTAATCAACAGTTTTATCATTTTATGTTTAATGTTGTAGATATCCTTTCTTTTTTACTCTAATACTATTTTGTCAAGTCATAAATGTAAATATTGAAAAGTACTTTTGTAGAAAGAATGTATTTTCAATTCTGTTGAAATGCTCTATCATACTAATAATATTTACTGGTTATAGGACCACAAAGGAAATACATACAAGCGATAAAGAATTTTTTAATATTTCCACGATATTTATATCAAGAATTTCCACAGAATGTGTGTTAATTGGTTGAATTTGCTTTTGTGATATTATCCGTTTTATTTTCTTGAATTAAAGCCATTTGAACAATGATTGTTCTCGTTCACTTTTAGTTATGATATTGCTTTTTCCGTATATAGTATGTTTGCTTTTTATCGCATGACTCTTATTGAGAATTTGTTATTAAATATTAGCGACGAGTTTTTTAATGTAATGTGTGTTTCGAAACTATTTTTTTGACTTTAAATATTTTTAATTAAAAAAATAGATTTATAAAAGCAATTTTGAGATGACAGTTTATGAAGTAGTTGCATAAATTATAATTAAATATATTAAGTTGAAACAAATTATTTAGCTAGTAAGTTATTAGTTATTTATTTGTATGAATAGCACTTCATGTTTTAGTGACATTAAAATAATTCCATTCATTTTGCAAAAATTTATATAGAGTGAATTTTATATTAATACAATATTCGATTAGTTCTCGTCATCGGAACTCTGAACACTTCCTAGAGTGCCAAGCACAATTCCATATGAAATTAGAGTGGCTATAGCACTGATGAGCATCGATTTATCGATTCGATACATTTTCCCCAATGTCAAAGCAGTCTTAGGCAGGAATTTCCTACATACAAGTGATTTTATGATGCTGTGCCTCTTTGGAAACCAATTTGCCAAAGACAGAATAATTTCCCTCGCCATCGCCGCAGCTTGATTGGCAGCTGCAGCTGGAGGTAAGATCATCATCAGCAACACAAAGTACTGTACAAATCCAGTATAAATAAATATGCCAAACAGGTTGTTATCATTTGGTAGAAATGTAAAACTGTAACCGAACCAGAAGAGTGTTGCCAATATATTAATGATAGAAACCAAAATTGGAAGACTAAGTAAATCATCCATCCTTATCATTGTTTCATTCATTTTTTTGAAGATTTCTAAAATTCTATGATAATCATGACGTGCTATTAAAACTTTCGACTTCATTTCAAAACGTAAGAAAAATTGCTTCATGCAGTTGCATGCAAAGCAGTAATATCCAGGCAATATTGCGCAATACCCATTAACTAATAAGATTGAGAAACCATAAGTAAAGCATAAAAAGTCAGCAAATCGCTCTTTTAAGTGTCGAGAATTTATTTTGGGATCCAGCAGTCCTTCCAGCTCTTCGTAAGCTAGAAACCGAGATCTGGAAAACATCACTTCTAAGAACACCGTTCCCAAAATCACGAATAAACAATACATCCAAATGTGAATCTTCATCATCTTCTTCTCCTGGAGAGTGTAAGCATGCAGCATGTTCGATATTCTGTAAAGGTCTTCGGTCAGCAGTCGAATTTTACTACGGGATTGAAACACGCTGATGCAGATCCACATTTGCAGGCATTGTATCATCAGTCCAACCAACTCATCCCTACTAATGGAAATGAAACACAGCCACATAATTTCGGTCACCAGATTGACACATATGAAAATTGGAACCAGAAATTTGGGGAAATTCCACATGACCTTCAAGAAATGCCTTCTTGAAAGAAAGTCAGGACATGGTACAGTTTCCAGTCCTTCCAAATGGAAAAGCAGGAAAATCAGGAAAAATGCATCTTGTATCCAATTTTTTGAATGGTTCATTTTATCTTTCTGCAAATTTATTCACTTTTGCGATTCTAGGCAGTTGTATGATCAATTTAAAAGGAAACTATACATTAGTTAGTCCATAACTGTTTGTTAACAAGAACGAAATGTTATGTGCTATGATCGCTTATACGTCATTTAATCATATTTGTTTTCGAGCCATGAGGTAATAATTTATCTGCCATCTTGCAGACAAATTGTTTTTCCAATATATCAATAACTGTATTTATGCTGACAATAAATACCTGGAACTGCCCTTTTTAAATACAGCAGAATCCCGTAAAACATTTGCATATAAATATTTTATAACTTATTTTTATCTTTGTTTATACATTTAGTTTTACTTAATAATCAAATCTAAAACTTTGAAAATTATTTACTTTTTATTTGGTGTTATTTGATTGAGTAATTTTATAAAATTATTATTTCTATGCAAATTTTATCTATAGATTTTATTTATTGTTATTGAATGGTACCAGCTTTGTGTTTTTTTTTCATATATATATTAATCTAATTATTATCTGTTTTTGAAAGTCGATTGATCGTGAATAATTAATATTTTTTTATTTATGCTATTTTAGAAGCATTTTTTTCTTTCATTATTTCATATAACTATAATAATATTGGCATATCTTTACATATTTTTCATATCTTTATATATCTTATATACCTTATCATCATATCTTTATATCTTAGCATATCTTTATATATAAGTATAGTCCTTCGATCCAAAATTAATATATCATCATTTTCAATCATATTAAATTTGTTAACATAATAAAAAATTAATGGATGAAGGTTTTTTTTATGGCTTAGTTAGAAATCGAGAAAAAATTTCTTAGTTTTTTTTTGTAAATAAAATAAATATTATATATTTTTAGAAAACTGTATTTTGAAACTATTTTCTGTAAGAATTATTTCTTTTACCAGCATTTTTTAATAGCCACTAGAAAATATATTTATTACAAAATGAATAAATAGACCTTAATATAAACTTTATTACTAATAACTTAGCTACTAAGATATACATTTTTCCCTTAGGATTTGTAATTTTTTTCTATTATATGTGAAACCGAAAGTCACGAAATATTTCTTGTTAAGCATTTTTAAAACTATAATTTTTGTGCAGAAATAACAAATCTTTAATTTTAAAACATGTATTGAAGAAAATTTAATTTATTATTTCGAAGACTTGTTTATTAAAATGTAATAAATAATATAAAATATTAGAATAAAATAAGATAAAGATTGAAACATTTTCTTTGAAATGTTTATAAAATTAAAATGGAAAAAATTTAATAATTTTTAAATATTGAAATATTTGTATAACAGATATAAAACTTGCTTTTTACATTTTAAATCATTATTTACATTAATTTATATTTCATATTTTATCATAACAGAACAAATCAAACTTTTGTTTGTGTGGATCTTATTGTCAATCGAGTGATACAGCTGTGATTAATTTGAAATAAATAAAAAAAATAGTTTCAAACATTCATTATTTTTTTTCATAATATTTTATTTTCGAATTTTTTTTTTTTAATTTTAAAATACTTTTTTTTTTAAATTTTTAATAATTTTTTTTATTATTTAGAGTTTAGTTACTTTTTATTATTTAATAAAATATTTTTTATTATTTTATTAAAAAATACAAAGTAACTTACATGGAAAAAACAAATGACTTTATTTTGATGATTAGATCAATTATTTTCTTTTCAAAAACACTTTATTTATTCTTCCAAATTTATTTCATCGCCTTCAAAGTAATCCACTCCGGACACAATACACTTATGGCAAATTTTTTTCCAATCCACAATGCATGCTATAAAGTCATCTTCAGGGACGACCTTCAAAGTGCGCGGCGATTCACGTTGAATCTCTTCAATCGACTCAAAAGGGTGTCCCCGAAGCTGTCTTTTGAGTTTAGGGAATATTCAGAGGTCACAAGGTGTGAATACGGTTGTTGTGGAACGATACGGGCTTCAATTTTGGCGAAAAATTCTCGAAAAATCAATGCAGTGTGAGCTGGTACATTCAGTGTTTTCGGTACCAATCGAGGTTTGACGAGTCTGAGGCCCAAAATGGAATTGACCAAACCTTTTGAAATTCCAACATTATCATCATTGCAAAAAAAAAGTATATAAAGGGAATTTTATATTAATAAATATTCTAGTAGTTCTCGTCATTGGAACTCTGAAAACTTCCTAGAGTGCAAACTAGAATTTCGTAATGATTAACTAACGAGCAACAATTTGTCGATTCAATATATTTTCCACAATGACTAAACAGTTTGGTGCGTAAATTCCGGCGCAAACATTTTCAAATGTATTACATAATGTATATATATATGTATATATATATATATATATATATATTAAGACTACATTTTAAAGTATGAGTATTTTTAATTAAAAACATTAAAACAAAAAATTACTTTTGAAACATTTTGAAAATAATGGTGGGAAAAAAATTACGGACTTATATAAATAAAATATTATATTTAATGTTTTTTTAATAAAACTACAGTAATAATTATCATAGAGTATATTATGAAACATTTTCCACTAAGTATTTCTGACGGTTAAAATAATGTCATACATTTTCATTATGTTTCAAAAACATTATTTTAAATTTTTATATTAAGAAGAAATTATTAGTGCTCGCTATTTGAATTCTGGACACTCTTCCTAAGGTGCCCACTAAAATTCCATAAGAAATTAGAGTGCTTATAGCACTGATGAGCAAAGAATTGTCGATTCGATAAATTTTCCACAATGTTAAAGCTGTTTTGTGCATGAATTTCCGGCGCACATGCAGTTTTATGATGCGATACCCCTTTGGAAACCAAGCTGGCAAAGATAGAACAATTTCCCTCGCCAACGCTGCTGATTGGTTGGCAGCTGCAGCTGGTGTTAAAGTGATCATCAGCAACAGGAACACTGTAAAAATCCTACAGAAACAAATATGTCTGCCTCATAGCTAACATTTGTTGGGAAAGCGAAAATGTAACCGTACCAGAAGAGTCTTAGATATTAAATACAGAAATAAAAGTTGGAAGACTAAAAAAAGGATGGGAAGAAGAAGAATTGGACTATTTGAAGACAAACAGAAACTGCTTCATGCAGTAACATACAAAGCAGTAATATCCAGGCAAAGCTGCAAAAACCCATTCCCTACAAAAGTCATGAAAGTATATGAACAATTTAAAATTACCCGGAATGCTATTTTAAGTGTATAGGAACTACTTCCAATTCCGCAGTTTGTGATGTTCGTGTGTTATTAACCCAGAACTGAAAAGCGTCATTTCAAAGAATACAATCATGAACGCAACAAATAAACAATAAATCCAAATGTAAATCTTCAACGTTTTCTTTTTCTGTCTGGTGAAAATACGCAGCATATTCGATATTCTGAAAAGTTTGTCAGTCAGCAGGTGGATTTTGGGACTGGAACGAAACACGCTGATGTAGATCCACAGTTGAAGGCACAGAACAATCAGTGCAGCCCATTCATCCTTTTAATTGGAAAAGAAGCATAGCCAAACAATTTGCATCACAGCGAGGTAACATAAAAGACACGGAGCCAGATGTTTGAGGATATTCCACAATAAATTGAAAAAAGTGTTTCTTGCAAAGACATGGTTCCATTCCTTCCAAGTGAAAAAGAAAAAAAATCGGCAAAAATGTTTCTTTAATCCAATTCTGTGAATGACGCATTTTAGCTTTCTTTATTCATTTTTCGACCTCAGCAAACTTGTTTGATCAATGTAAAGGGAAATGTTACATCATCTACTGCGTAAGTGTTAATTTACGACACGAAATTTTATCTGCAAACTAATCGTGGAACAAGTAATATATATAAAAAAAAATTAATGTCAATTCCTACTTTTTTTTTCATTATATTGCAGAAAGTCCTTTATAAAACATTTTCAATAATTTTTTAAGTTTTTAAATTTTCCAAAAAAATTTTCATTCGTTGATAGATATAGAATTTAATCTAAAGAAAACTAAAATTAATTAATTAAATTTAATTACTGAATTAATATTTGAAAAAACTGTATTAACATCCAGTGTCATTCACTACAAGGTCAAAAAAATGTATTTGAACTTGAATGGATGAATAAAAAGTATTTGTTTAACGACTGAAAATTTGAACAAGATATATATAGCGAGAGTGTGAGCTAATAGAAGGAAGTGAATAACTTTCAGTAGAAGAATCTACTGAAATATATCATCATTTTTAATCATGTTAAATTTGTTAACATAATAAAAAATTAATAGATCAAGTAAGAAATCGAGAAAAAATTTCTTAGTTTTTTTTAAATAAAATAAATATTATATATTTTTAGAAAACTGTATTTTGAAACTATTTTCTGTAAGAATTATTTCTTTTATCAGCATTTTTTAATAGATACTAGAAAATATAACTAGATGAATAAAAAGTATTTTTTTAACGACTGAAAATTTGAACAAGATATATATAGCGAGAGTGTGAGCTAATAGAAGGAATTGAATAACTTTCAGTAGAAGAATCTATTTCCTCGCACACACTTACTGAGGCTATAGCAGTTTCACAAGTTTAATTTCGATTTGTTCTTGACAATACTATTTTAACCAAGTTCAGAAACAAAAACAATGTCTGCAATGCAGGTATGGAAAAATTTAATGCAGGTATTAAAATTTTTTCTATATCTGTTTTCTTGTTTGTAAAGATCTATTCACAAACCACGGTTTTATTTTTATTCATTTTAAATGTAGGCAGTCAGCAGTGTTTTTTAATATAGCAATAACTGTATTTGGCTGACAAAAATTACATGGAGCTGTTTGTTTTCAGCATCAAAAATATTTTAATACTATTATTTTCTAATTTCATTTTGTAATGCCAATGAATTCATTTGTCTACTTTTTTCAGCTTTACATGGCAATTGAATGGAATCCCGTTAAAATAATAATAGTTTGAATTTATTAGGTTTAATTTAGACGAGTAATTTTATAAATTATTTTTTAACATTGCATTTTAACTGCGAAGGTGTTCATTTTAAAATTAATTTTTTTCTGATCAGTAATTTAGTATCACGAACGGTAGACTAATTTTCTTTTTCTTTCATTAAAATGTCCTCGTTAGAAATACTAATGCATTTCATATCAGTCGGGATAGATGGCTGGTAAGGTTGATGATTCTTCTTGTGAATATACCATTGTTCAAGCTATTATGGTAACAATGTTTCTAAACATGCAGATGTACTAAATGCAATCAGGAAAGTTATAAACCAAACTGTTAATGCATCCAAATTAAGAGTTTAAAACCTTTTAAAAGAACTTAGTTACACAGTTTTGTGTGTAATTTGGAATATTAGAATTAACAAAAATATATTTGCCAAAATGCGTAATGATAATTTGAAATGCTATATTAAAATTTCATTTCAGATACTGCTCTTAATAAAATCTAATAGAAATTATTGAATGAAACAGACAAAAGGAGTCAATATATTTTATTTCTCTATAGCAAATGAATCCACAAAAAATAATTTGGCAATTATTTAATTTTTAACAAATACATTTCAAATCTAAAAAAAGCATGAGTTGCAAAATTTACACTACTTATATCAGAGAAATTTTTTAACCAAAACAAAATGCTTTATTTTTGTTTCAAGGAACAAACATAACTTTTTTAAAGCGTGAAATAAATGGAAAAAGTTTTAATAATGTGTTATATATTGAAACTATACTGAAATTGGTGGATCATAGATAATGTAATATATCTTCAAAATTGACTGAATTCCAATGGAGGAAATCAATAGAAAATATTAGTGAAAATATTTTCTTGTTTTTAAAAATGATTTTATAAAATACAGCTTTTCTAACTGGAAAATTAAAGTTCTTTAAACATTGTCAAAACGAAAATAATTTTAACTTTTGGATAGAGACGGTGAGTTTACAAAATACATGCGCTTTGCTATCCATTTTACGTCTGAATCTTTAATAGAATTAATAGGTTACATTTTATTGGTTATATTATAGTTATATTATAGGTTAAATTTAGGTTATATTATAGTGAAAACATTTTGTTGTTTTTAAAAAAGTTTTTTAGTAATGTGTTAGATTTTGAATTTATACTAAAATTGGCGGAACTTGTAAAATATATAATGCGGATAATGTCAATATTAGTGAGAACATTTTGTTGTTTTAAAACATTTCCTTGAATTAAATCATATTGAAGAATAAATGTTTCTCGTTCACTTTGAGTTACCGAAATTGTGTTTAAATTATTCATTAGAGTAAAAAAAAAAAAAAAAATATAGACTTATTCATCTCATGTCGTAATGTTGGTTTGTATCGCATGTTTCTAATTGAGAATTTGTTATTAAATAATATTGATGGGTGTTTTGTGATGTGTGTTTTGAAGCTATTTTTGTGGCATAAATATTTTTAATTAAAAAATGTAGAATTAAAAAAGCATTTTGAAATGTTAGTTTATGAAGTAATTATATAAATTATAAATAAATTTATTAAAATGAAACAAATTATTTAGTGATTTAATTATTAATTATTAATTTGCATAAAAAACTACATGTTTTATTGACATTAAAATAATTCCATTCATTTTGCAAAAATTTATATATAGTGAATTTTATATTAAACAATATTCGATTACTTCTTATCATCGGAACTTTGAACACTTCCTAGAGTGCCAAGTAAAATTCCATATGAAATTAAAGTGCCTATAGCACTAATGAGCATAGATTTGTCGATTCGATAAATATTCCACAATGTTAAAGCAGTTTTAGGCTTGAAACTCCTACATACATGTAACTTTATAATGCTGTACCGCTTTGGAAACCAACCTGGCAACGACAGAACAATTTCCCTCGCCGTCGCCGCAGCTTGATTGGCAGCTGCAGCTGAAGGCAGGATCATCAGCAGCAACACGAAATACTGCATAAATCCCACAGAAAAAAATATTCCTAACACGCTGTTACCATTTATTACAAATACAAAACTGAAACCGTACCAGAAGAGCGTTACCAAGGTATTAATTACAGTAACAAAAATTGGAAGATTAAGGAAATCTTCCATCTTTATCATTGTCTCATTCATTTCTTTGTAGATTTCTAAAATTCTTTGATAATCATCATTTGCTATTAAAACTTTCGATTTCCTTTCAAAGCGTAAGAAAAATTGCTTCATACAGCAACATACAAAGAAATAATATCCAGGCAATATTGTGAAAAACCCATTCGCTAATAAGATGGTGAAAGCATAATTAACGTTTAAAATGTCCGCATATATTTCTTTTAAGTGTGCTGGAATTATTTCGGAATTCCGCATTAGGTCAATTGTGTAAGTTACCATCCCAGATCTGAAAATTGTCACTTCTAAGAATGCAGCTCCCGAAATCACAAATAAACCATACAGCCAAATGCAGATCTTCATCATTTTCTTCTGGAGAGTGCGAGCATGCAGCATGTTCGATATTCTGTAAAGGTCTTCCGTCAGCAGCCGAATTTTAGTACGGGATCGAAACATACTGATGTAAATCCACAGTTGTAGGCACAGAACGATCACTCTAGCCCAGTCTTCTTTGCCAATGGAAATGAAACATAGCCACAAAATTTGGATCAACAAATTGAAACATAAGAAACTTGGAACCAGAATTTTGGGAAATTCCACATCACTTTGAAGACATTGCTTCTTGAAAAATAGCCAGGACATGGTGTAGTTTCAATTCCTTCCAAGTGAAAAAAAAAGAAAATCGGCCAAAAGGCTTCTTTTATCCAATTTTTTGAATAGTTCATTGTATCTTTCTCCATATGTACTCGCTTCTTCGACCTTAGTAAACTTGTTTGATCAATCTAAAAGGAAGTTTTGCATTACTTAACTCCTTAACTGTTAGTTTGCAAGAACGAAATGTTATGTGCTTTTTAATGTTTATTCATATTTGTTTTCGTGTTTGAAAAGATCTATAAAATATGCAAATGATTTCTACAGATTTTTTTTATCGCATTTTAATATAAGCTATGATGGATGTACCTTATAAATGTAACTAATGAGGTAAGCAATTTATCTGCAATAAATTGTTTTCCAATATTTAAAAAACTGTATTTATGCTGACAATAAATACCTG
>BPLQ01012795.1:0-30105 GCA_021605075.1 Caerostris darwini
ATTTGTAAGAGCCAAGACAGCCTGGAAAAACTAATTTATCTTCAAGATTCTAAGGAAAACAACGAAAACATCACGACTTAAAAAGGTAAACAGATTTCTGAAAGCTTTTTTTCATTTCAGTTCGTTATATTTTACTATTAACATTCTATCAAAATATACAATTTAAAAAAAATTTGTAATATATGCCAGTCTAAAAAAATAACTAATTAAAAATATTTTTGGATAGAGTTATTGGAATTTTTTCTGTATTAAGATTTTATGATGATTTTCAAAGTTTCTAAAATACTTGAAAAATTAATATTTAAATTTTAATTTTAATTATAGAAAAAAAATATTTATAAAATTACAAAATGAAGTGAGATATTTTTGTGAAGTTAGATTTATTTCATAGTAGCCTTTTTCGAAAACTGAACTTTTACATTTATCTGTTACTACTACACACATTTAATAACAAACTGAACTCGCAAAGTTTTACAAGAGCTGTTACTTCCCTGTGGTCATTGTTCAAAAAATTATTAAAACAACAACAAAAAACTGCTAATAGCTTTGATAACTTAATAAACTTTCCAAGAGTTTCGATGAAGTTCCCCCCAAAAAATATCTCGCTAAATTGAATTTCTAAACTTTTATAATATAATTTTTAACGAAGAAAAATTATATTTTCTTTGGCATGTATAATGTGCCTCATATATCTCAGCATTAAATATGTTTTTAATTATGAGGGAATAATTTTCGTAACACTTAATTGAAGTATTATAATTAAAATAGTTATAGCAATAATACTTTAAGCACAAAAAATAATTAGAATAAATTCACTATATAAAGAATATCTTATTTTCAGAAATTATAATTATAGCAAAGAAAATTTAAATTATGTGAATAGTTTTATTCGAAAATAAATGTTAGCATGAATGCATTTGTGATGAAATTTTTCTTATTAAAATAAATTAGATATTTTAATTTTTAAAGCATAATCCGTAAACATGATAAAAATTTCCTTTTTTACTTGTCAAAAATTTCATACTACTCAAATCCTAATTAAATTTCAGGAATAATTATTGAAGTCCAGAATTTTATAAGAAGATAACTAAGTAACATCAAACTAATTTGCAACTTTCTAAGCCTTAATCTTTTTTTTAAATGTAATTCATAAATAAATTATTGTTTAACAAATTTTTATATTATGGTTAACCATCTTAATTTTGCAAAATTTGTAAAAAAAGAATATATAAAAATGCTAACTATAACATTAAATCTTCCTAGGTAGTAACACACAAATGTTTTTTTTTTTAAATTTATATAAAATAATTAGATAACGAACTGGGGATGATTTATTATAAACAACAATTTTCGAGTTGATTTGATCATGAACTAAGAAATAAAATTTATGAACCAGAAAGATAAATTATGTACATTTTCTAGATTGTAGTAATATTATTCTTTTGTTGCATTCGAAAAGTAAATTAATTTGTATATGTTCTTTTTCGAATGCAACCAAAAAATATTACTAATGTTTTTGTATAGAGTTAATATATATGTGTAGGAAAACAATCGCATTAAGAGAAAAGAAAATGCATAAAAGTAACACAATTATTATGTTTTGTATCGCTGGATTCAACCATAATCGAGAATATATATATATAATAAAGAATTATTAATATTTTATTATTTATGTTCTTGAATGCATTACTATTATTTATAAATAAATCAATCGTTTTAAAAAAAATATTGTAGTACTTTTTGGTTTTTTCACCAAATTGACATTATTTATTAAAATTATTGCCATAATTTTTATTATAGAAATTTAACATATAATAGAAATTTGGAAATTTTAAATTGGTTATAAAAAGGAAGAATGTAAGAGAATTTTTTTAAAATAAATATAACTGTAATAGTTGCTAACAAGAATTTATGCCAATCCTCATTTTTCAGACAATTTGGCTGCAGTAAATTAAAATTAATAGCTTACACTTAAACTAGAATAAGAATCTAGTATACGAACAAATAATATTTCCTTGTATAAATTAATTACTGATTAAATTCAAAATAATACGTCTGTGAAATTTTACAATGTTTAAATTTTAACAACAATTAAATAATGCCAATAGGTTACAAATAATGGCATCATTTAAAGACTCATACATTTCCAATTCAAATTGTTAAATTTCTCTGAAATCAATGTAGTGAATTCGAAATTTAAATCAATTTAGTGAATTTTCCATTTTCCATTAATGCAGTAAATCATTCTAGAATCAATGTTAATCATTGTTGTGAATCAATATGGAATCAAGGTTATTAACTGTAGTAAATCAATGTAGTGAATTAAAAATTTCAGTCAATTTAGTGAACCATTATACAGTCAATGTAAAACATTGTAGTGAATTCAAAAGTTCAATCAATGTAGTGAATCAATATAGAGGCAATGAAGTGAATCAAAACAGTATAAATGTGAATTATTGTAAGGAATTGATATAGAATCAATGTTAATAACTGTAGTAAATCAATGTAGTGAATTAAAAATTTCAATCAATGTAGTGAATCAATATAGATGTAATGAAGTGAATCAATACAGAATCAATGTAGTGAATCAATATAGAATCAATGTAGTGAATCAATATAGAATCAATGTAGTGAATCAATATAGAATGAATATGAATCATTGTAGTGAATCAATACAGAACCAATGTGAATCATTGTAGTGAATCAATATAGAATCGCGAATCATTGTAGTGAATCAATATAGAATTAATGTGAATCATTTTAGGGAATCAGTATAGAATCAATGTGAATCATTGTAGTGAATCAGCATGGAATCAATGTGAATCATTGCAGTGAATCAGTATGAATCAATATAAATCATTGTAGTAAATCAGTATGGAATCAATGTGAATCATTGCAGTGAAACAATGTGAAATTGTAATGAATCAATGCAGTGAATTTGAATGAAATTTTGAACTATATCGCAAACGGTACTGTTATGTTCTTGTAATAAGGTATATTTTTAAAATGGATTGCCAGACATTGGATAGAAACAATTTATGAATTTTAAACACTAAGTGGAAAATATTTTCATTAATCATTCAAAAATATGTTAACAAATTATGTCATTAAATTATTTTAGTTGTATTCTTAATTATTTGGTTAATAAGACGAAGTCCAAAACAATCAGAAATTCAATAGCAGATGAATGGGAGAATTGTGAAAGTGGTATTCAATAAAAATGCACGCAATGCCTTTTCTATTGTTTCCTGGTAAGTTTATCTCAAGTATAGTAATTGTTTTAGCCATTTCTCTATTCACATTAATTTTACCGATTTGTTGGTATCTCCCAGTAGGGTATTCCTTAATCTATGTGTCACCACGGTGTTTACTGCGCCAAAGGTGAGAAAATTAATTACGAAACTAATATCACTTCAATCAATTTGCCAGCTATCTCATCCTCACCTGTACCAATGAGTGTTGACACGCACTATAAAATGAATAACTTTCTTGGATTAATTAATTTGAATCAATAATTATTTATTGTTTGAGTTAAATTTGACTGTTATCATTTCATTGCCTTAAGAGTCGTCTTACAGTCCTAAAAGAATGAATTTACTTGTATTGCAGATGTATTCCGTGAAATTTATTTGTTAAAGTTGCTGATATACCCTTGAAACGAATATCTTCCCTAGATAGATAAATTTTACCCTATTATAGTCGATATTTATGGTTGTTAAGGTTCTGCCTCGATGTTTTAAGAAAGGCTATAGTATCCCAATTAATTTATTTGAATTTATGTAAACTTCAGAATTTGTACAGTAACAACATTAGAATGTTCTGCAATATGAGTATCTTTCCCAATCTGATTATTATCTTATTTCTGGTAGATTTCTTGAGTTAGATATGAAAGTTATTTAATATGGTCTTAATGTACACAAAAAATCTATTTATATCAATCCTAATCTTCTAGTGCATTTGTATGTTAAAGTTATCGGCATTGTAAGTGTATAATTTTAATGATAACAAAGTACAGGTACATTTCATTGGTTGGTTTGTTGCTTTACGGGCGGGATTTACAAAATAAACTGTAATAATTGCCACAAAATACATCTGCAATGATGGTTACAAAATAAATCTGTAATAATGTCCAAAAATACATCTGTAAAGGTGTCCACAAAATAAATAATGTGTTTGCATTGTTTGTATGTTGTAGGGAAATTTACTTGTTGAAAGCTTTTCATAAAGTAATTGAAATTAATATTTTCTGGAAATTAATATCATAAATTAACTATTAATTATAATGATTTGTTATTATTTATAATATTAATTAATTATTAATTACTATACTTAATTATAAATTAATATAACTCTTTGTAGTATATTTTACCTTTGCAGTAATGAACAGAATTAATTTTTTAGTATATTTTCATTCGAGAATTCTTGTTCTAGTATCCATGCAGTTGCATACCTGTATAAAATATGTACCTACATATAGTGTATACCTGTACATCTTGTATATTACATCGTTATCTGTATATTATTTATCATGTTTCAGCTATTGTATTGTCCGTACATCATGTATGTATGTATATAAACGTTGCATACTGTCTGTTTCAAATATTGTATTTCAATATTTTAAAGCTTTCTCGTCTTTGAATTCGTTTTGAAATAATCAATCATGCTAAGAACAAAGCAGGTACTATTTTGCTATTCAATTAAATCATTTGGAAACTGAAAACAGTATCAATAATATTACACCAATCAGGATTTTATTAAAAGCTTTTTATATTAGATTATATATATATATATACATACAGCTAATAAATATAAAAATTTTGATTTTAATCTTGCTTTAAAACAGGGATGTACAGTCTGTTCACCACGTCATCATATACCAATTTTGTTTTAAAAAGTCACATAATTTTTTTTTCAACTTTTTGGTTTTGATGAAAAACTAAAAAAAATAGTGAAAAATTATGAAAATAAATTAAAATTATCTGGCTCTAAGTGCATTAAAAAGCATTCAAGTATTACAAAATATTTTAATCCATGTTTTATAATTTATTGCAAGATTCGTAAATTACGCCAGACTTTAAATGCAGGAACCTTATCAATTCCATTTATTTCGTTCTTTCCCTAACGCATTAGTATTAGCTATCAAGATATTAGTAGCCGTTATCAATGAAATGTTTCAAGGAATTGTCATTTTATGGTGTCCCCAAGACTTATTACATTTTGCATCAACAAAGTATTTGTGATTGTTGCCAGATAAAGCATTAAAATACATCTGTCAATTTTGCAAACATTTTCAGGTATAAATATTAAAAGATAAATAAATAAGAATTATTTGACTACATTATTATCGAAATACTAAGCTAAAATACTAAAATAATAAAAGAAATTTATTTCTATGAATTCTCAGATAGCGAACTATTCATTGCTTTCATCTAGATAAACTTCGATAAATAAGAATTGCATTGTTACAAGCCACGTTATTCCTTACATACAATAAAGATGCGAACAATGATAGTTCAATAATCGTCACCGATCTGTTTATCAACAAATATCGGAAAAACAGAACTTTGCAAGGAAATAGAGCATCGGAAAATAAGACAAAGCAAAAGAGAATTTCTTTGAATCCTTAGAAATCATCGATGAAGAAAAATCGATACTATCTGAGACATTATGTCTACGCATTATACATTTGCTTTATGTTTCGCTACTATTAAAAATGTATTGAAAACTTCTGTATCGAAAATTCAATGGCTTTATTATTCCACGGTATTTGTTTGCTCGTCAAAAGATTGATTTCTGAAAACTAAATCATTTTAATTTTTACGAAATAAGTAAACAGCATTCTTTGAAAAAAAAAGAAAAGAAATCTTTTGTGATTTAATATTCTTCAAGAAATCAAGAATTTCGATTCAAAATAATTATTTTTTCATGATTCTTTTGTCCACATTTTTTGCGGTAGTTTTCTTATTTAACTTATGTATGCTATGAAAAGCCCAATGATGGACAAACACAAGATTGTACTGTCTTCCAAGAGGACTTTTAAGGATTACTGTCTCTTACACTGCAAACACAATTTCGAAAAAATAGATTCGAATAGTCATTATTAAGATAAAGTGTCTTACCTCATTAGTTGGATTATCTGATGAATTTTATTGATTTAATTTCTGTAACAAGCAAATATCTTTGAATGTTCTCCTTACTCCACTTGCTAAGGTTATAATGTTTCAAAATCAAATTTTATATGAGATTAGCGAATTTATAAGCCAAACAATGATTCTTCAAGTAACCCTCATTAAAAAAAAATGGAAAGCAAATATCCGCAAGGTCATATAATAACACATATCGTAGTAACTTGGAAAATTTCTAGTAATGAAAAATTATTCTTCATATTTTGATTGATGGAAATTTAATTCGAAGAAAAAAAAATTGAGAACACTTTCCGGGAAAAAACCTTTTTTTTACTTCTCAGTGAATATTTATTTCATGGCAGAGAATTTTATTTGAAATGACAGCTACTTGATTGCCCTGGCTCACAGTAAATTTCTCATTTCTTTTCAATGAATTAGAGACACGCGCACTCTTTCAAACTGTCTTTGTCAGTGTGAGGTAATTAAAACTTCATTTTGTTCAGGCCACGCTAACTTTTAATCTTGAGGCTGTCGTTTAATTAGGTCATTTTTAGCATTGTTAAAAGAGCAAAAGTCATTTAGGTTTTATTTTTTTTTGTACCAGAAACTGTTTAAAGAAGGCGGCCAAAACTGATCCATGTCTAAGAGATTAGTGCTTAAGTATAAGAAAATAAGTAATAAAGTATTTTATGCAGGGGTATTAGTCTATATTTTCTATTTTTTATATTTTTTCTCCGTATGTTTAATGAATTTTTATGTTATTTATTTATTTGAGTTATGTAAATTAATATAATTAAGTTACATAAATTCTTAAAACAATGGTTCTGTGACGGTGGATATAAATATGTGGTAAAGTAATTGTTGGAAAAATAAAATAACATAAAAAAAAATTAAAAGAAAATTAAATAAACAATGTTAGAACTTTTAGATGAACGCGTCTGAAATATAAAGAAATAAAAATTAAAAAGTATTAATCTTTGATTTATTTTCATCGTGACCTACAAAAGTTCAACACCAAGTTTACAAGTATACGTAAAACATGTTAAAACATTGATTAAAACGTAAAAAATATATAAATATAACAAATTGAGGAAAAATAAGAAGATAACCACCACCATGGATGAAGAAAAAATCAATTCAAATCACCTTAAGTGCATTTTAGGAGGAATAGTGTCTTCTTTGATAAGTATACGTGAAAAATCATAAACAATTTAAAAGCACTTCATATTTGGCGTTATCATTTAGCAACCTCATTTTTTACAATGCGAAATATTGATTTATTATGCTATTTTTTGGGCAAAATTATTGTCTTCAGTTTTTCCAAAGTGCTTCAGAGAAATTTGTATATTTACCTTGATAGCTTTATAATGATCTTTAAAAAAAAAAAAATGCATTTTTAGCTTTTTGTCATTTTCTGTCTAAAATATTTTTTATAGTGGATTTTTTAATAATTATCAAATCTTTTAACAATGACTTTAAAAAAAAACAGTTTTGCTTATATATAGATTGTGTATAAAGGTGTTTTTCAACATAAAAGGTATTAATTTTAAATTTGAAGATTCCCTAAATCGGTATGACAGTAATAACCTAAGCATATGTAAAAAATGTGAAACAATGTAATGCGTAGAGTAATAACTTTCAGCTGTGTGAAATTAATTAGTTTAACTAACATTTTTCATTAATTATTGTTGAAAAAATGAATAGATAAGAAATAAGAGTTAGAGATAGGAATAAGAAATGGGAAAACCACTAAAATAATTTCTTTAAAAAAAAGGAAAATTTTTCTAATTAAAAACAATTGATAAATTTAAAACAAAACCTTTTCCTATGTTCCGTTGTCACACACACGCACACGCTCTAGCACCCATTCACACG
The DNA here is from genome assembly GCA_021605075.1 of Caerostris darwini. Lineage (NCBI taxonomy): Eukaryota > Metazoa > Arthropoda > Arachnida > Araneae > Araneidae > Caerostris > Caerostris darwini. The sequence goes on from BPLQ01012795.1 coordinate 8,001, forward strand.
CACATACATATACTATATATATATATATATATATATAAATATATATATATATATATATATATAAATATATATATATATATATATATATATATATATAGAGAGAGAGAGAGAGAGAGATACTTAGATCTATACTTAGTCTTAGATACATACTTTCAAACATACAAATTTTCAAAAGAAATAAACATTTACGATTTGGCATTTTTATCTTTTAAAAATGAATAACGATGTAAGTACAAAATCTAACTTTTTATACAGTATATTTTTATATTTAGTATAACTCTAACATGTATATGTATATGTATAATATATGTAGCACAATTGATTGAGACACTTAATGTCGAATTATGAGAGTTGTGCGCTCTTTATTGGTGCGTTCGATTCAAAATGAATTAAGTAGTAGAATATTTTTTTTAAATATTTCCAATGGCAGGATGCACAATTCAATGTGGGACAGCACTGAGTCTTGGATTCATAGCATGTGTAACTCTGTGACAATGAAGGAAACAAAACCCTGTTTCAGATCATTCAGATAATCTGTGTCAGTCCCATAGATCTGCTCTTTTATGTAATCCCAGAGGTAAAAATCCACGAAAGTCAAATTCAGCAAACGTTATGGACATTTTACGTGACCTCCATATCCAATGATCTCTTGTACAAATTCACCAAATAAATAGTCACAGACATCTGCTGCGTTTTGCGGAGTGGCCCGATCATGTTGGAACCGCTCATTTCATTCGACGAGAGCACTATTCGTACCTTTCAATTAACATGTCTTTTAATGTTAATGCCTCACCACGTATTCCTTGATTAGCTTATTTGGTGTCTTGCTATGACCCCGGTGTGTGGATTTTTAGAGCCTAGCAATGCACTTGTGGGTATTGATTATATCATCTTGTGGGAACAGGAACTCACCTGCCCATAATATGTCACAGAAGAACGATGAAATACTGTGCAAGGTATTGAGCATAAAATTGCTGAAGTCAAATATCCATTCATGGTGGTTACTCGCCATCAATGCTTGTGGCCAGTGGCTGACTGTATGGATGAGCACCATGCTAATAATTAATAGCCAGATATATTAATGAATGTATCCACAAGCCTCCGCCATACGAAAGCCTGGATTTGCAAAGGCGGATTTCAGCACATCTTCGTGAGATCTTCAACCGATCTTGTTAGTGAGGCGGCAAAGTTAAGAGTAATAGCACGATACGAAGGACGCCCCAATCTATAGGAAAAATGTTCGAAAATTTTATTTTAGGGTTAATTTGATTTTAAAAATATGCTAATACAAACATGCGATTAGGGAAAAATTCTTAAAAGCATTGTCTTACCTAGGAAAAGTACAGTTTTAATTTAATTAGAAAAGCACAAATTATAATTTTTTTTGTAGTTTTTTTTGTTATGTGCCAAATATAAAATAACAAATTCGTGAAAAAAAAATTACTACTACATATTTTAGATTTGAAATATCAGTGAAACATACACACATCTTCATTTTTATATAATAGGTTAAAATAAAATCCTTCCTAACACTAAAGAATAACAGACATCTTAGCAGAGTTTTTAAAAAACCTCTACTTAACTAATTTGCAAAATTTGGTATTTCAATAATTTACCACTTTTCCTTGAACATTTTTCATTTTCAGGGTATAGATTCTACATAATTCGTCAATAGTGCATAGCTTTTAATTAGCATTTTTTGTTTACCGTACTTCATTTTGGAGATAGATTTCCATATTTCGCCTCCGGCAGCACTGCGACGTTATGGAGCGTTATGTTACATTACGTTATGCAGCACTGCGATGTTGTTTACCTTACTTTATTGCATCATTAATGTCCACTTTGCTGTAACTTACTCTACCACTTTCCCACCCATCATTTGTGGTCGATAAAAAAAAGTCCAAAGGTCTTTTACATAATTCGAAGACAGTCTACATCTTTTAATTGACATCATTTGTCTACCAGCTGCATTTCGGGGTTAAAGTTCAATCCATAATGGAACCTAATTTCATTCTCGAATTGTTGTAATTAATTTTTTTAAACAATCCCCCAATTGAAGGTCGAAAAAATGCCAAACTTTTACCTTAAATTTTTCAGTCAATTTTTTTATCAAACTTTTTATGTTACATTTATTAGGATAAGTGTAAAGTTTTACTAAATATAACTATTGGAACTGAAGGACTGTATAAAAAGTTACATTTTTCTTTCACCAACACCGATTTTTTAAACATAAAAATGCCACATAAGGAATGCTAATCTCATTAAAAGCATTTTTGTGATTGGAAGTACATGTTTATACTAACGGTTGCGGAAATAAAGGCTAGATATCAAAAATAAATGAAATACATACCTTTGTGTTAATAAATGAATACATAGATATAGATATTGATATAGATGTACATATAGATAAAGACGATAGAGCGAGAGATAGGAGGCATAGATCCAATACCCTTTTTCGTACACAATTCTTTTGACAATGATACAGCATAACATTTTTAATTTTGCCAATTAATCTCTGATTAATTTTGTTTATCTCTGATTAATTTTTCATGTCGTAAATATTTATTACTAATAAAGCTACTAATAAATAATGGAATCTATTTTAAATAATGTTTTCTTATTTCAATTCATCATAATTTTGAAAAAATCTTCCTTAACTGAAATGAACTTAGTTATTAAAGGGCAGATTTTTCTTTAAGAAATGGCAGTTTAATTTCCAAGATAAAATTTCGAGAAATATTTCAGAGAAAATAACATTATTTCACCAGCAAAAAAAAAGACAAACTATTATTGTAAGATAATTATGCTGCCGCATTAAATATTATTTATGATAAAAGAATATGAACGAAAGAAAAATTATGTATGGTCATCATATATAAAGAGCTTTATATTTAGATAAAAATTCTCAGCTGAACTCAGAAAGAGAATATACCTTTTTTTTAATAAGAATAAATGGAGAATGAGATATTTCCTGCTAGGTTAAAGTTGTTTTTCTAGTTCCTCTATTGTGATAGCGAATAATAAACCTTTCTACCAAAATGAGTTTTTCTTTATTTGGTTTGATTATTTGACCTTACTGTAATTAAATTATAAGTTAGATCAAGATCTCATAAGAAACCCTTATTCCATTCTAGTACTCTACACTGAAGTGACAAAAGTCATGGGATAGCAATATGCAAATTTTCAGATGGCAGTATCATCGCGTAGAACAGGTATAAATGCGCAGTGCTTTCGCAGAGCTTTCATTTCTGTTCAAGTTATTCATGTGAAGAGGTTTTGACGTGATGATGACCGCACGACGGGAATTAACAGACTTTGAACGCGGAATGTTAGTTGGAGCTAGACGCATGGGTCATGCCATTTCGGAAATCGTTAGGGAATTCAACATTCTCAGATCCACTGTGTCAAGAGTGTGCCGAGAGTATGAAATTTCAGGCATAACATCCCACCATGGACAGCGCAGTGGTCGACCGCCTGCACTTAACGTCCGAGACCGGCGACGTCTGCAAAGAGTCGTAAATTCTAACAGACAAGCAACACTGCGTCAAATAACCACAGAAATCAATGTGGGACGTACAAGGGACTTGTCTGTTACAACTGTGCGGAGAAATTTGGCTTTCTTGGGCTATTCCAGCAGAAGACCGACTCGAGTGCTTTTACTGACAGAACGACATCGCTTGCAGCGACTCTCGTGGGGACGTGAGCATATCGGGTGGCCCCTAGATGAATGGAAAACCGTTCCCTGGTCCGATGAGTCACGATTTCAGTTTGTAAGAGCTGATGGTAGGGTTCGAGTGTGGCGCAGACCCCACGAAGCCATGGACCCAAACTGTCAGCAAGGCACTGTTCAAGCTGGTGGTGGCTCCGTAATGGTGTGTGCTGTTTTTTCATGGCATGGACTTGGTCCTCTGGTGCGACTGGACCGAACATTGACTGGAAATGCTTATGTTCAGCTACTTGGAGATCACTTGCAGCCATTCATGGACTTCATGTACCCAAACAACGATGGGATTTTTATGGATGACAATGCGCCATTACACCGGGCCACAACTGTTCGCGATTGGTTTGAAGAACATTCTTGACAATTCCAACGAATGATCTGGCCACCTAGATCGCCCGACATGAATCCCATCGAACATTTATGGGACAGCATCGAGAGGTCTGTTCGTGCCCAAAATCCTGCACCATCAACGTTTTCACAATTATGGACGTCTATCGAGACAGCATGGCTCAATATTCCTGCAGAAGACTTCCAACGACTTGTTCAGTCGATGCCACGTCGAGTTGCTGCACTTCACCGGGCGAAAGGAGGGCCGACACGATATTAAGAGGTATCCCATGACTTTTTTCACTTCAGTGTATGTGTTTATTGAAATAATAATATTAACGTAACATTTTTTTTTTAGTTTAGCTCAATAAACAGACTTTCTCCTAATCTAAATATAATTCTTTCAATTTGCAATGTCTTTGTATAATCTCTTATGACTTATTATAAGTGATAACCAGACTAAATAGAGACTAAGCCCTGTCTTAATTTGAAAGACTTTGTTTAACTCTTTGTACGAAATGTTGTCTGCCGTTTAATGTATGATGATTAATTTATTACACTGTATTAAAGATTTCAAGCTTAAGATCAAGATAAGCGCTAATTAAGTTCGTATAGGACCAGAAAAATTGTAAGAAGAAATATACATACTAAAAGTTATAATCACAACAATATATAATACAGCATTCTACGAAATTAATTTTAATTTGAAGAATTAAGCGATAAAACATATTTCAGCAAGAGGAATAGGAATATTGAACTTTTTTTTGTAAACATCCATTGTTTATTACTTCCTGTAAATTTATCAAGGCGTTGGTACGTAATTTTACCGTTAATAAACCTTTTAATACCATAAGACTGGTTGTCTAGCTAGATACATTCAAATGCAAATAAATTCTTTCTTTTATTTACACTACAAGTTGTTGTGAGCTATATGAAATATTTTTAGCGAGACAGAAAGACAATGCTTGTTGAATTTGAGTTTTGCCAGATAAACTTTCTCTGAGTATATTTTTTTCTGAACTCTATTAGCATAAATCTTATTGTCTGAGCGTTAAAAGGTGGGCATTTAAGTATAAATCAAATATATCAAATAAAGTGGGAATAGCAGGAGGCCACAATTCAACAGAATGGTGTTGAAAAGCAAACTAATTATAGTTTATAGTTTGAAACGACCCCTATTCTGTAAAAAAGGCAATTTACTATCATTAGATGGATTTTTCTGGATTTTCTGAGATTAGTTTAATAATATGTTTATTTTCTGTTTTAAAAGGCAAGTTAAGGCTTTGAATGGCCATGTTACTGTTTGCAGCGATGATGCTGATAATGAACATTTTAAAAATGAATACGACATTATTGTATTTAACTAAGCTAGATGCATAATCACACAAAGAAAAGAGCAAATTAAGCAATTCGAAACTTGCATATCGTATAGGGTTTAGATAAATTTGTATATATTATTATAGCAGCTTATTTTTTGAAAAAATAATTTTGCTTGAAAGAGAAATTTATTAAAATTATTTTCTTTTAGTTCAAGTAAGAAAGGGACTTTTAACAGCATTTGCTACAGTACCCTTATCAGTAAGTGGAACGTCATAGATTCTTGATTAGAATATTATTTCTAAATTATTTCTAATAAATAGTAAACTAATTAATATTAATATTAAAGTAATTAAAACACAAATATTATAAATAAGGAAATTTTTATGTAATTCATTCATTCAGTATTTATTCACATATTATTCAGTAGTATTCGTATATTAAATAAAGAACTAGTTAATATTATTATTAAAGTATTTAAAAACATAAATGTTATAAACAATGAAATTTTTATGTAATGCATTCTTTATTTATCCAAAGTAAAAATGCTTGATTACCTTGTTTCGTTGTTAAAGAGCAGCAATTGATGAAAAAACTGATTTGTTTTCTAGTTTCAACACGTGATATTTTGTTATTCGATGAGAAATTATATTTTATTTGACATAGAAATAATATTATTGCAACTGCGAATGACAAAATGACTTGTGATAAATGCTGATTTTACGGACTTATCACTTTATACATGAATGTTGTATATTATTAGAAGTACAGTGGAAATAAGAATAATGAATTTTTTCAACATGGATCATTTCATGCTCTAGAACCATCAAGAGATTTATGAATCTTATGCTTCTGTAAATTCCAGTCGTATAGTGGTACACATCTCAAGTATTACCCCAAAGGTTCATTAACATTATAGACCATTCTATAAGAGCTAGCAATGGTTGGCAATATTGTTGTCTAAAAAGGGGCCTTCGGGAGAGGGTAATGCTGTTCGAGAGCACTTTCAAAAAGTAAGTATTCCGAATTTTTTTGTTGTAACGTACAAAATTAGCGAAATAACCAATAATTCCAATTGCGACTCCAGCGTACTGTTATAATCTCTAACGAATTTACTTCTTTTTTGCAATAGCTTCAGTAGCAAATGTAGCTGTCTTCAACAGAATTATTTTATTAATACACTTTAAGTACAGAGTACAACCATGCGTGTATTAGTTGAAATTGAGATAATTAATCTCTCTCTCTTTCTAATGGACGTGTGTATATAATGGTAATGGTTTGTTCAGACTTAAAAGTTCAAACATTTAGAACAAGTGTTTTTCCTCTGGACGTATTATTATTTTTAACTAGTGCGCATCTGAAATCTTTAAAAAATTTAATTTTTTTATGAAATAAGAATAAAAAAAAAAAGAGTATATTTTAAGTGTTAAAATATGTCATACTTTTATATCATCTGGTAAGTTGATGATTCTCATAATAAACCCATGTTAATTTTTTGAAGGATTATATTAAGCTTCGTAGAACGGTGAAATGTTGCTATATTGAGTTTTATGTGATTATGATTGCCTATTTTCATTGAATTTTTTCGAGATATCTGTTGCAGTTTTTCTGATATTTTCTTAATTAAATTAATCAAACTAAAAGGAAAATGTATAATTTCACTTGGACCGCGCCATATCTACTGAAAACGATACATGCTGAGTGACGTACTAAACTGATACGTTCTGAATAAAATATGAAATTCTAATGCTCTTTCAAAATAATTTAACACAGTTCTTTTAAATTTTTCGTCTTTATAGTTTCAATCTTCAATCAATGAGAGTATGAGCATTTTTTTCTACGTACGGTATCAAAACAATGCTCTCCGATCTATTAAAACAGTTTTTGCATGCTTTTAACATGACAATTAAGTTGCAAAGTTTTAAAATTTTGCTTTAATCCAATGTATTGCAACGCATATCTACTGCTAGTGAAAATAAATCTTTCAACAATTTTTAAGATAACTTTAGATTGCTTTGTCGGAAGTGTTTTTGATTTTTATTTATGTGGAATAATTTTTATAAGAATACTTTTCCAAATATTTTTAAAAAGGAGCATTCCTTACTTAAAGAAATAATGTGAGTTCAAAACATTATTAATCTTGAGTGAGCTCCCAAGAGATCATTTGCTTAAAAAAATTATGCCTTACCGACAAGTTCAAAATAGTAAATGTACAAACACAAGAATACAATTTTAAATAATTCTAATTAATTTACTATACAATTAATGCATGGCTACCTTATTGGAATTTATTTATATATTACTATAAATAGCTACGAACTATGATATTTATTGATATTTTAAGAACAATTATTTATGAATATGCAATCATTTGATAAGCTATTTATGATAAATTCAAATTGCATTTTGAAGATAAATAGCTGTTTTGCAGTATAAACAATTGAAATATTAAAAGTACATAAATTTGATGAACACATACACAAATTTAATTTTTGAAGCATATTAGTTTAATTAATACGAAATATAACATACAAATAATACATATTCTGCATAATACTATCTTTAAACGTAATCTTGTTAATATTATTTAATCTCAGCAAATTTTAAGTATGTTGTTTGCAAACATTTTATCTATGAATTTATCAATTTAGTGTTATGTTTCGTTGATAAAACTGAACAATACATTTGTTGCCATGCGTGTAGACATGAGTTAGATGAGGCAGAAAGAATATGAATAATATAACTTTTGTGAGAAGAGAAAGTCCAAATAAATTGTTAGAATTTAAATAGATCTGATGATCGTAAGCATTTATATTCAGTAAATGTAATACTTTAAATAAAAATTTTGAAATTTGAACTTATTTTGGAAAGAATAAAAGTATATTGTGCAAATTAAAAAAAAACAACTTTTGAAATGTTTATTTTATATTACTTGAATATATAATCACTTTTTTTTTAGTTCAATATTTTTGTTATCTTAAAATTGTTAAGATAAGAAAAGATAATAAAATTTTACTTTAAACATAAATTATTATACAATAATAATAACATAAATATATATAAACAAATAAATCTGCTCTTAAACAAGAATTTAGAATATATTATAATTTAAAATATGTTATTGTCAAAAAAATTAACAATATTAAATTACATTGGTTTATTTAACAACTATCCATTTATTAAAATAAACATTAAAAATATTACAACATTAGGAATATTAACGATTCCACGGTTCTATGGAGTGAAAAGAAAGGAATTTATCTACAAAGAAGATTAAAATACAAATAATTCATTTATTATTCAATTTCATTTGTTGAAAGTCAACGGAACTGAACATTGCAATTTTTTTCTGGAACAGATTCAACAACATGGATATTTATTACAACTGACTGAACATCAATGAAATTCTTCAAACATTGTTAAATTTTCAAAGATTTCATTACTTCAGTCCCTCCAGATATTATTTACCATCGCTGGCACAAAGCAACTTCCAAAATATCCAAGATTGCATTCCCTCAAGTAGAAATAATGAGCTCCCCAGAGCCACGAAGATGCATGATGTCTATTTCTCCAGGGGAGGACTGAGATATGTCCTATCCTTGATTCGAAATCAAATTACCTTTTGCCGTATGAGCTGTGTTATCATGGTCCAGTGATCCCTGCCACATTTACCGGGGACGGAGCTTTCCGTTTATCAGTTTACTGTTACGCAGACAATCCATTATATATTACAGTATGTAATGGAGAGGGGAAGTTAAACATCATCTAATGTACTGCGTTTCCTTTACAATGGCGATATTTAATCTAATTGGAGACAGCTTTATATATCTGGTATTTTATTTCATTTGAAACTATGGGAAATGCATGAGCTTAATACTTTGTGGGTTGAGCACTGCAAAATATTTTAGAATCTCTTTCTATGTAAAGATTAGAATCTTACCAGACACAATCAAGTGTACTGTAGATTATTTCGAAAAAGTTATTGTGTTAAATTTAGAAGGAAAATGAACTTGTAGAATCCTGGTCGATAGCTCATTGAATTTTCAATATTCGATATTCGATAAGCGATATTAGTGTCTTTACGTTGATGATGAATAAAATAAATCTGTAGGACTCGAAGAAATGGAGCAGAATGAATGATCTTTATGCCACCACTTGTGGCACTGATCAAATATTTTTTGTAAGCATCAAAAAGTCCAACCTCGGTTGAAATAATGAAAACACTTCTTTCTTGATGAATCGGATTCTAAATTGAGAGGATATGGCATATTCATAATCATTAAATAATATTTTTAAAATAATTAATATTTAATAAGAAAAAAATAGAGTTATGTATATTAACATTTTTATTTATTTTGACATTATTTATTTACTTATTTTCTTATTACTTTGAAATAATTATTTATTATTTGAAATTATATGCATTTTTAATTATTTTGAAATTTAATATTATAAAAAAGAATTCAGTTCACAATCAGAATTCCACAATCAGTTATAAAATACTTAAACAATACTTAGCCCTATAATACCTATAATTACTTTCAATTACGATTCATTAAATTGTAATTGCAGCATTTTTGTGAATAAAAGAAAATTTCAATGGTTTAATTATCGTAAAAAAATTCCAGAAATATAGAGCACACAGAAAAAATTGCATACCTGAAATGCTTGAAATTTGTAATGAAAAATGATTTACAAAAAAATTATTTTTTATATAATTATTTCTTCTTAAACAATTTCCAAAATACTGCTACATAAATAAGGAAAATCCAAGAAATTAATTCTAAATAGGGCTATAGTAATCTGAAAAATTTAAAGTACGTTAATTTTCAATTGAACAAAGGAATTAAGTTGCTTTTTAATAACATAGTTCTTTTGTTTAATCAATATGAAGAATGACTAAATTGCCATAGGTTTGATAAGAATTTTCCATTTAATACAATGATTTAAATTTACACAATTATAACAGAGAGCAAATGAAAAAAACCCAATAAAGGTTAATCTCTTTTAGTCATTTAATTATAAATTAAATACAAATGCCTGTTTGAAAATCGCCTTTAAGTGTTTATCTTTTAAATAATAAGAATGAGGAACAAAATTGTATTGAAAATTATTCAGGAATTTCTTTTTCTGTACTTGAAAAAGTTACGTAGTACTACATAAATTATTATTGTTTAGATTGTATTTAATTCTCTTGATTAAAAAAAACGTGAATAACCTTTTTATGAAATAATGCAAAACATAAGAAGAAAAGCCATGAGTGTAAAGCCTTAATAGTTTGTATAACTTTCTTTTTAGATGTAGTGCTTGGTCCTTTTTATTTCGTTTACTTTGTTAATTTAAAAATTAAAGTTAAAAAAGGTTCCACTTAATTAATTTCTTATTAAGCAAGTAATTTTCGGTTGGGAATTGAAGGAATTATTTTTTACTCGATACAAAAAATCTTTTATACTCTATTAAAAAAAGGTCTTTTTAAAATTAACATTTGTAGTGATTTGCAAAGGAATTTCAATTGTTTTTTGCATAAAATAAATTGAATTTCAATTAAGCATGCAGATACTGCATTTTAAAAAACGTATACTAAAAGGAGTGATCTAATAGCTGATTGAATAAATTTTTTTTGTTTGTTCTGAGGGACGTGTTTGTGAAATCTAAAAAAATTTGAAATTAAAAGTTTTGGGGTTTGAACTTCTCTCAAGGGCTTGTTTATTGTTCTCAAAAGGCTTCTCAAAAGATTATTTATATGTGGTATTAAAATATTCAAATATTGGTACATTATTATTAAACTAGATAATATTCAGAATATATAATATTATCTAATTATTATTCAAATTATATATTATTTGAATTGAGTTTGAATTTGAATTATATAACATTTGAATATTTTTCCAATTGAACTTGACTTGAATTAACTTGGTGCTTTGAAATTTATGCTTGTTTATGTTGCTTTATCTCAATTTGTTAAAATGCTGTTAAAATATTAGAGATAAAAGAAGTTGACAAAGGTGAAATTTAAACTTTTTTAACGAAACTACTCTAGAACTCGAAATTCTTGATTGCCTATAATGGATCACAAACTTAATTTTAAAAGACAATATATCTTTGCATATTCTTCCAAATGGAATACACTTATATAGATTAATTTCTGAGATTACTTATTAAAGAATTTTGCAGCAGTTGATATACAATATTATCTAATTTTTCATGTCCAATATTTTTGATTCTCTGATTTTGTTTGTACCAATAATTTATTTTTGAGTCCCAAGGTGTTCCTAGTTAACACTAAAATATTCCAGATTCTACATCTATTTCCAAATTATGTATTTAAACGTCTAACTTAGTTTTTAAATCAAGGGATTTTATCAAACATGCTTTTTGAAGTTAATTTAACTACTTGGAATTCAATATTTTTTTACATAAATATCAAAGTTAATGTTTTAAGAGAAATTGATGGAAAATGCTGTAGGCTTACAAGCTGAGAAAGCTGGTTCGAAATCCGACAAATAATGCAAAACCAAGAACCCAGAACCTTATCTACGCCATGGCATCACGCCTTATTACGTCTGGCATGATCAATTCGTAAGCCGAAAAGCCCTTCCATTAGACTGTAGGAGAATTTCCCAGATTTAACCTTTGCAGGTTTCTATACAAATTGCCACGGCACTAACTACCATTCCCATAACTACCATTTCGAAAATGGAAATCTTTCTTGCATGATAAGTCTGACTCTCATTTAGAATTGCCACACAATCATTGGTTCAAGATGAGAATAATGATTTGATGACAGCATTCTCTCATCAACATTAGCTAATTAGGGATTCAAACGTAACCCATTATTTTATGCATACAATTCGATGATTTGTAGGATTCAGAAATGAAAATGATCATATTTTTTTAACATAAACTTCATGGTGTCACCAAAATATGCTAGAATTAAAACTATTAGTACAATGATTACTTAAATGCATCAGTCAATAAATAACATTATTATACTCGTTACGAAAATATTTAAAATAAACTTTGATTTATGACTATAGTAAATTAATTTCCAAGAACAATTTTTTATATATTTTTTAATGACGCATGCATCATAATTGCTATTTGTTTTATATAAAAGTAATAGAAATACTTATTAAAATCTAATAGGGAAATAAAGGTTATAACATGCTGGCTAATAGGGTAACCATAAATAATTAGTCTCGTGTGAAGTTTTACTCAACAAAGAATTTATACAATAATGATAAAACTAGACGAGTATTTTTTAAATCATATTAGGCGTTTTTAGAAATTATATAAAATTTAAGATGAATCGAACATCTTTGATACATAGGAATTAAATTGTACCATATACATACATATATACATATTTTCAGTCAGGAATATATATCTACGATACATATTTTCAGTCATTTATAGTTGTTACACTCGTTCTGTTGTAAGTCAATCCTAAAAAAATATTATCTATGGTGCAAAAGATACTTCAAGTTTCATTTTTTCGAATGTTACGAACTATATATGTTTACTTTTTGCACTTTATTCAATAACCATTTATTATGTTGTAGACTTATTTTTGAAGGCCTGATGAAAGAGTGGCAAGCTTTCGGGGTAGCAGTGACAAGGATGTTTGTTTTGGTTCGAAATACACTTTAAACTGTAGGTCTCGGTCTAATATGACTGTTGGGTGTAGAGCTGAGATCTCTACCCCGTAAAAAGAAAACATTTCCTGTCTAGAAATCTGCCATTAGGCAGATGACTTGGCCCACCATGGGGTTGTTACGCCAATGAAGAAAACATATTATGAAAGTATTATTATTTCTGATATATTAAAGTTAACTGATAATAATTTATTTTATCACAATTAAGGCTCCTTAATTTTATTTTCATAGCGTTTTTGGTATTTTCCTAATTGGTAAAACAGTACAAATTATTTTTTTCATTATTGTGAATTCTTCAAACCTTCTAAAGAAAGAAAATCTAGTCATAAAGCAATAAATATTATCGAACTTTGAAGTGCCATCCAGTGTCCCTGTTTTGTGTTACTCGTGATAAAATTGGAGGAGCTATTCGCATTTCTTATTTTATCTTCCATGATCTTAAAGTTAAAAGAAACGAGTTCAGCGTCTGCTTATAATGAACTCGTGAGTAGTTTCTCTTGTTAATTAGATTTATCTTGCTTCTTGTTGAATAAAGTAACAGAAATTTATGACTTATGTTATCTATTTTAACGAAGAATGCATTAATTTGAATATTCATAATGAACTGTTATTTAAACGTTAATTTGTATTCTTTTAAGTGCATTAAATATGGCTGGGAACAGCTCGAAAAGTTAACAATTAATCTTTATTTCTATAGCAATAAAGGGTGAGAAATAAATCGTGGATTTTACTTTTGACTCCTTACGAAGCTTTACTTCAAAAAATAATTTTTAGCGGTTAATTTGCATATTAATGTGGACATATACTAAGTTCAGTTTTTACATTAAATAATTCTTTATTAAAAATACAGAAATTAAAATTATTATTTATTTCAACACAAAAATTAAAATAAATAAAGAATTTATCTTTCATAAATAGTTCATTCATTTTTTTTTATTGTCTGCAAGTTAATTGAAGTGTGCTTTGTATGTAATGTACGTTGAATGTTTTTTTTGTGTTTTTTTTTATTTCTATAGTTTTTGAATAAAATATTATATAATTCAGATAATTCAAATTTTTTATCTTGAGCTATACATTACTTGAAAAGGAATTTTAGTATGAAAAACAGTAGATGAAATGAATAAATATTACTTTTTTTATTTATTACTTTTTTCACGTAAAATGTTTGTTTTTCATTGACTCTCATATATTTCTTATTATTAAATTTAATGCTTAGTTTTATAAAATTATCACCTGATATTTTACAACATTTTGTTTAATTTTTATCAGTTACCTTTAAATATTATTATAGTATGATTATTTATTTTTATATGATTATAATTATATGATTATTTTTTGAATAACTTTATTAAAGGAACAATTGTTATTACTATTCCTGACTAAAAAATAGTGATCATATATGAAATTTCATTACATAAGCACATTTAAAACACTTTATCAGTTGATGACAATATGTAGTACTAGCAAATTTAGGTAGGGATAAAAAATGGGAAAAGTCCTTGAAAATCTTTGAAATTGAACTTTATTACTCAAAAAGACTATCTCCAGTTACTGAACATAAAATGAGAAACGTTATTTTCCTAGTTTTAAAATAACTCTAGAATTTGCATTATTTTCACTTATTTAAAAGCCTATCTTAAGCTTATTGCAAAATGTCGAGGGAGAACAACAATCCTTGGATATTAAGTAAAATCTTTTTTCATAACCACTCTTAACACTGAACACAAATCACAGATATCGATTAAGCAAAGGAAAGATTCGTGCAGACAATGTTTTGAATGCTTTAGAGTAACGCAACAGCAAACGTTTTGGTTTTGTTACGAATGTTCCACTTAATAATAAATAAAACATTTTGTTCCGTGTTTCAATTGAAGGAAAAATGAGAAAATGGCATTCAATATTTTTCAATTGAGAACACTAAGAGGTATTTGCAAAATCAAGAGCAAGACGTTTTTTAGAGAAAATAAGATTCCAAATATAAAAGAGAGCTATATTTTGGATAAAAGATTTATTTCAATAGATTTTTAATGTTTGTTAAGCGAACTAAGTTAGGGCTATTCAAGTATTTTTTAATTTAGATAGATATTTTTTAGACTTTTAAACTTAAATTTATAGAAAATTAGATTGAACAACGATGTGTATTATTCACTACATATTCTTCAATATCATTAATCTTTATTCATTAATCTAATCTGACAATCAGAATAAATACAAAGTTTCTTAATCGAAGGAAAGGATTTTCTTATTAATTGAATATTACAACCTGTATTCATATTTATTCTATGCAAGAAAAGAATGGATATTAATCACGCAAAAATTAACGTTTAAAAGAAATCTAATTATTTTTTGCTTAAAAAAGAACACCGTAGGTGGTAAAATGTACGACGAATATGGTTTGCACCAAAACTCTTCTCGTAAAGTTTCTTCGTTTTGCCATGAAAACGGTTAGAAAGTTCGGCTAACGATCAGTTCGATGTCATTTTTCTCTTTGGATAATATATAAAGAAACATGATACATAATTGTTAAAAAACAATAGCTATTCAGATGACATTTAACGAAAGAAAACAGGCATAAGTGATCTTTATATGTCTTTATACGCCGTTTCCCACCGATGATTGCTTATTCCCCAATTTGTAGTGTGAAATTGTGTCTCCATAAGAACAAGGAATCATTTTTTGGATACATTCAGGATGAAGGAATTTTCATCATCTTTCTGAAATAAATTATCACACTATCCGCAGATAAGTTTGCTATATCTAGGAGAATAGCGCCTTTAAATTGAGCAGAGGCTGATGAACTACCCCATTTTCAGAGGATAATTAACTGTTAATCGAGAATGAATGTATTAAGGGGAAATTTCTGGTTGCAATATGTGGGAGGTTGCAACATGCGAAGCTGCACCAAATGACATGCAAGTTAATCTCAAAGAGCACTGCATTTCCCTCATTACTATTAATTGATTCATTGTTTGCCATAATAATCATGAAATAATTAAAAATAATAATTATTTCAATTTTTTAGAATAGAGTTTATTTTATCGTTCAAATAAATCTTTATAATAGGATAAAATAACTAAAGTTTTAAAGGTTGACATTTGAATTCAAAAAAATATCTTCTAGGTTTGGATTATTGAAATTATAATATAAATATTATAACAAGAATCCTTTAGAGAACTCAAGTTTTTTTTAATACACCAATAGTATAAACTATTAACAAAATAATGCATGTTTCAAAAACCAGTTTTTAGTTAAAATTAAAAAAAAAGAAAAAGAAAAAGACTTTTCTTTGATAAAAACAGAAGCGGGAGATTTCTTTAATGAGGCTTGATGGATGAGTGATTAGCGCTCTGGATCTCGGTGCCCCAGGTTCGATTCCCGGTAATGCCATGGATCTTTATAGTGTTTCGGGATCCTCTTGAAACCATAGATCCCGGAATAATATGACTGTAGGGCGTATGTCAATCCTACTCCGTAAAGAGAAAATATCTTCTGTCTAGAAATATCTCCTGTCTCCTGGCAGACTGTCTTGGCCCACCATAAGGCTGTTGCACCGATGATGATGAGATTTCTTTAATAATAACTGAAAAATAAACTAATAAAAAAATTATAAATAAAGCAATTATTTGCTTCGCGAATAGAAAAAAACACATCTTGGCCAAACATTTTAATTTTAATATTTATCATGTGAAAGAGGTAAAATTTATTTACTGTTTTGCATAAAATTTTCTTTGGGTTGGTTGTAGTTTGTATGCAAGCAAAGTAAGGGCAAAATTTATTTTCAAAAACAGAGCTCTATTAAATAATCAGTTAATATTTAACTTTTTTTATCTATTAAACAAACAGTTTAATTTAAAAAAAAAGAAAAACATGTTATTCTTCAGAAACGGATAAAAGATTTCTATTAAACAAATTATTAAAACTATTCTATTATTTGAATCTATATACAAATCTTCTTTATTGAAAGAAAGGATTTTATTATTAATTGAATATTATAAAATGCATTTATATTTATTCTGTGTGAGAAAAGGAATGGGTTTTTATCCCCAAAAAATTTAAATAATGCTTAAAAAAATGTAATTATTCTTTGCAAAGAAAAGAACACTGTAGGTGTACAGGTATAAATACACAAATGAACAAGATTGAATGCGTGGAAGGTTTATAAATCTGTTGAAAAGAAGCTGAAACATCAAAAAGTGCATTATTAAATTTAAGCTTTCCCGTTTTTCACAACTTTCATTATGTTGCTATGAGCAAAGTAAGTTAAAGTGTTTGGCATGAGCAAAATGCCAGTAAAAAATTGCGCGCACATTTAAGGGAAAGTAAAAAAAAAAACTTTCGTTTTAAAAATGCTGTTATGAACAGTTAATGGAATACTTTATGTTTAGCTACTGGAAAATTTTAAGGAAAATGCATTAATTCCCCATGTCATACATTTTTACAATATGCTTTGTCAGTTTAGCTTTTGCATTTTCACTTAACTTGATAGTGTTTTGCTATTTTTTTAGCGCAGTTTGTGTGCAGTAGAAAATCTTATTTAATCTATAATTTTTCAAAAAAGAAAAAAATATAAATAAATGAATATTTTGTAATGCAATACTTTTTTAAAATCTTTTAAAATCAATTCAAATTTTTTTTAATCTTTTAATCTTCATAGATCAATTTAGAAAAGTTATATGGCAGTCATTTTCAGATTCTGATAAAATATTGAAAATTGAATATGAACAGAATCTTCTTCTTCTTCATTGGTGCATCAGTGCCATGTTGGGCTATTGTCAGATATGACGAGATCTAGTTTCATAAAAAACAATTAAGGAAACCAACAGTTTTTTAATTTCTTTACAAGTTCGTAAACATTCTTAATTAAAAATTGTTTGGTAAATTTTGATACCAAAAACATAACAATATGTCATCAAGTGGCAACTAATTTCTTAGAATAATAAAGAAACTTTATTAAAATGCGAAGTATATATATTCTAAATGTATGTTTAATATTATTTAAATAAAAAGTTTACAAATCTATTGATGGCCAAACTTTCAATTATATGAAATCATCCTAGAAGTTAACATCTTTCACCTGAAAATCATCCTGGATTTTCAAGTGTAAAGCTGTATCCTACCCATTTAAAATAATTAGTGGCATTTATTGTTATACAATTAAATCTGCTTCTGTGCGTAAGGTAATTGTGATATTTTTGTGCGCGTACACACAAAATCGCGAAAAACAGGTTTGAATTTAGTTATTATTTTTCTTCTATTTTATTGATAAGATATTTTTAGAAAAGCAAATTATTTCATATACCTGCAGAAAAAAATTTACACTAAAAGAAAAAAAAAGATTGGAGTGTTGTAGCAGAAATACAAGACACTTATTAAAAAAATATTGATGAAATATATGTACATATTGACTTTTATGATTGATTTGTGGCAATAAAATATTGTGAAATCATTATATCACTGTATGTAGATATAAATGATTTCGTATTCAAATAGTTTTCTATTGATGATTAACTCAACTGAAAAAAGTCGTTTTAACCCAATAATGCTGAACAAAATGTATAACAGCTTATAGACAATTGGCAGCACAGTGGTCAATAGCTACAGGTATTTCAATGTTTGTGTGCTTCATCAAATACTTCAATGAATGATGATACTTTTAACTCTCTAAAGAATGAATGTGATGGAAGATGAGCTATGACAGAAAAAAAGCCTTTATAAAAGCACAGACAAATTATACTTTTAAATATTGAAAAAATGATTTATTGCTTTTAAATTAACTGATTATATGCTTTCAATAAATCTATTAGAACAATTTTTTGCTGAAAGAAATATTTTTTTTATTTCTGCCAATTTTGTTTAATACATTATTTTAGGTTTACTTTCTTTTAGCCTTTTGCGAATTAATCTGAAAAAATTTGGTTCTTACATATTAAAACCTTTTATGAATTCTGTATTAAAAATACAGTAAGAATCCACCATCCAAGAGAACTAAATAGCGGACCTAATATGCGGAGAAAAAAAATGTTTGAATAAACTTTACTCAAGATGTGTGGCCTGTTAAGTTGTTCCATTGTTTTAAAAATTACAAGTTAGTCAGTGATTGATTGATTAATTAATCATTACTTTGTTAGTTATTTGTAATTTAGGCTCCTTGTAGTGATTGTTTTGTTAAATAATAATCCGCTTTGCGTTGTAGAAAATAAATTATATGTTTGTTTCAATGTCTCCTCACAATTCTAACATTTCAATAATCATATTTATCTTATGTTCATTATTTTTCAGAAGCCAAAAATTCTACTTTTCTGAAAGTTTCAAAGTTGTAGATTACGCAGAATTTAACTAATGCCATTATGTCTTAAACTCGAATACATCCATATCTTATTCGTACCACTAACACAACAATATGTCATGAAGCGACAACTGATGTCTTAGAATATAAAAGAAACATTCTTAAGAGGCTTAATATGTGCATTCTAAATACATTATTAATTTATTTAAATAAATCTGTGAATTACAAATTTATTGATGGCACAACTGATTATCATTTGAAATCATGCCAGAAATCATCCTCTTTCACCTGAAAATCATCCTGGATTTTCAAGTGTAAAGCTATATCCTACCCATTTAAAATGGTTTAGTGGCATTTATTGTTATGCAATTAAATCTGCTTTTGTGCGTAAGGTAATTGTGGTGTTTTTGTGCACGTACACACAAAATCGCAAAAAAATGGTTTGAATTTAGTTATTATTTTTCTTATATTTCATAAGATATTTTTAGAAAAGCAATTTATTTCATATACCTGCAGAATAAAAATTTACACTAAAAGAAAAAAAAAAGATTGGAGTGTTGTAGCAGAAATAGAATGTACTTATTTAAAAAAATATCGATGAAATATATGTACATATTGACTTTTATGTTTGGTTTGTGGCAATAAAAACTGAAAATCACTAAATCACTGTATGTTGATATAATGCTTTCGTATTCAAATAGTTTTATATTGATAACTAACTCAATGAAAAAATTATTTTAACCAAATACTCCTGAACAAACTCTATAAAAGTTATAAAAATGCATTTTGTTTATATTATTTGATTTAGGGCTTTATTTCTTTTTTAAATTAGTTTTTTGGATTCCAAACTTTTAAAATTTTTACCTTGACCAAAATAGCTTTTCTGAATCAATGGCACATAAAATTGCTGCTTTTCAGTCGAAAAGAGAAGCAAAACCTAAAATAGAAAAAATTTCAACTTCATCACCTCCTACTTTTCTTCAGTAAAAATAAAAATTATTTTATCTTGGAAGCAATCATTGTTTCTACAGAAGGCCTAGAGCTCTAATTAGGTTTGCGTCACTGCTTCCCTAGATTGATCTGGGAATTGTTCCTCGGTATTTATTTTCTTCGATGGTTTGCCAACGCTATTTTTCGGGGTTTCTGAAAAGAAATTTCATGAAGTCGAAGTGAAAAAAAGAAAACCTCAAAAAAATTTATTCTCACCATGATCCCATCGAAATCGAAAAGGATTTCTGAAAGAGATCTTTTGGGTTTCTGAAGGTGGCAGAACATTCGAGAAGAAGGTTTTGCAAAGAGAAGAAAAGAGCCTTTTTAAAATCCACATGAGATAACGGTTTTTTTTTTTTTTATTCGGAAAATGTTGAGCGATTTTCATCTACTTTTTTTCAGTTGAGTATGTGTCACAAAATGTAAAGCATATCCTAGAAAATTAAGTTTGGGGCATCCAAGTGGAGCAAGTATCGGTTACTTCGCTGCTTGACACTCATAAAAAATTTCTTTACATTTATGGATAGGGAAGCAGATGTAAGTATGAAGATATAAGTATAAAATTTCATAGATTAAAAAATCTTCATATTCTTTTCTTGTAGGTATCGTATCTTGGTATTAAATTTTTTGGATGCATTGTTATTAAATGCATTCCTATAAGACAAGAAAAAACTTCAAACATTTAAGTTCCTTGTAAGATCGAAAACAATTTCAGGAACAGATTTATTTAATTATTATTATTTTTTTGAAATATAAATATAAGAATTTATATTTCAACAGTAGAGTCGAGATAGAAAGTTGGCAATATTTTTCTTTATGGAAGTGATTGCAGACATAGATAAGGGACTTTCACTTCTGCAGCCCTTCTCTTGTTTTGAATCAAAATCTCTCAGTGTGAAAGCTCAATGTTTTGAATTTAAGGGGGTAGTCCTTACTATTTAAAATATCCATCTCTTCTTTATTTGCTGGAGAGCAAACTAAAACTTTTCTACTACGGATTTATTGTGCCCCATCTCCTTTTTTCAATTTACCATGACCCGTCGAATTTCAAACAATACTCCCCTAATGTGGTGTTTTTTTATGATTTTGTCATCAATTCATTGATTGATTAAATTTTCCTCACGTATAGCGCAATTTCCATAGGCCTGAGAATCAATCTCTTCAGAACATGAGGATAGCGATGGTTAGGTAAGACTTTTTAAGGGCATTTGTCCACCCTCCTTCATATATAGCTGTTGTATTGTAGTATACTATGATAATGTGAGACAATCGATCTCAATGTAAAACACTGTATTAAAAATATTTTAGAGTTTGCTACTAGTCTATATTTGAAAAGTAATTACAGTAAAACATATTCATTTGAAATTAATGGTAGTTAAATCAGTTTCTTACGAGAACCAGTAACATATCCCCTCCTTTTGTACACAACTTAATGCGCACTGATTTTGGAATATAAGATATATATCTGGCTTACAAGGCTGTGGAATATAATGGGTAAGCCACAGAGAACTGTACTGCCAAGATATTTGATCCAGCATCGTGAGTCATGAACGAACAATACGAACATGGAAGATACTGTGTTATGTCTGATATAAGACAATCTAAGTTCCAGAAAAATTCCTGCTGAGATGACGACTATGCCCCTGTCTGTTGGATTCTGCTTGAAAACGACATTCCCTAGTTTTGAGACTGTTAACCATGTTTCTTTTTTTATTAATATGTATTCACTTAAGTAGTATCCTTTCAATTCTAGCACTTTCTTAGTATACTACCATAGAAGAAAAGCATTTTCAATCTAACATCACTAAG
>BPLQ01012799.1:0-52977 GCA_021605075.1 Caerostris darwini
TGATAGCTTCGGTTAATCGCTCTTTTCTTTCAAGGTCGCTCCAACGCAGAACTTCGAAATGATATAGTTTTGGTTTGTTTATAACTCTGCCCTCCCCTTTCCTTTTCTCTTTCTCTTCAGCCAGCCAGAAGTTTTCGTGGTTTCGTAACGGTTATTTTTTAACTCCTTTTAATCGCCACAGTTTTTATTTTTAAATACTTTGGTGAACTATTATTTTAAATTTTGTATTTACTAACCTTTTTACTCCTATAAACTTTTTACTCCTATATTCCTTAGCTCATCTTTTGGATTTAAAAGTATGCTTTAATAATAATTATTGATATGGTGGTACGGGAAATTCCCTGATACTCCAGCTAAACACCTACCGTTACGTAACGTTTTACAACGTGTTGAATGAAGGATTTTTATTATTATTTGAAGCATGTCCTGGACTAAAGGTAAAAAAGGACATCTATCATGGACTATCATGGACTTTATTTCTATAAGTCATGCACTTTCTTCTCGCTTTTCGCCCCCTCTGTATTTTACCAATAGATTATAATGTTTCTTATTAGTTATAATTAAAATTTTCATTAATTATGATTAATGCTCATTCCTTTTAAAATATACTAATGAATGCCATAAAATCAGCATTAAGAACAAAATTCTGGAAAAAGAATCCACCACATTATTAAAAAAATATATTGGAGAGCTGATGTTATTGAGCAACATATAATCAAATTATTGCTATTTACTATAATTTGCATAGAAATAGCAAAGATGTATAATATCATATTACACTCAAGAGCCAAAACATTATGACCACCTGTCAATAACGAGTTGGCCTACCTTTGGCTCGCAACACAGCTTCAACCCGCCTTGGCATGGATTAATACCACCACTTAATACCAGTTAAATACCACTTCCACCTGATCACGTGCCTTCCACGACATCCAGGCGAGTTCATTGCAAAATGTAGGGGTGGTCATAATGGTTTGGCTTTTGAGTGTACATTGTTTCAATAATGCCAAACATTAAAAAAAACAGTAAAAGAAATAAAATTTTACGATGTCTAAATGTTGGCACTTTGAGATCGCATTTTTAATGAAAATTTCCTAAATAATAAATACTTTTTATTACTTTCTACGGTCATGAAATGAAAAATTTCTTATAATAAACCAACCGAGAATTATTTATACAAGGGTTAATCTTTCTCTACAGATATCATATAATGCAAGATGTTTATGTGTCTGCTTGTAGTTTTTGAAAAAAAAAAAAATACCTACACCCAAAATTTTATTTAACAATGTTAATAATTGTAAATAGTATTTTTTTTAATATGTACATAACTAAAAACCGCAAACATTTCTATGAGTTTTTAATTAAGAAAACGCGTGTTTTTATTGTAAATTTAAAACCTATTTTAATTACTCTTTGAAAAGCCTTTAAGCGTTCTTATTCACCTTAATTATTCATAATTCGTATTTTTTTTTTTTTTTTCCTATTTTTTTTTTTCTGTTTTTTTTTTGTATTCGTAATTTTTTTCTTAATATTTTTTCATTAAGAAATAATTCTTAAACATTTGAGTGCGCATTTGAATTAATTGAGAAAATTATTTTTATTGTGTAATGCATTTTAGCTTATATTTAACTGATTATAGATGATTTTTAAAATATAATAATAGTTTGAATAACTAAAACTTACTATTATTTATTATCCAAGATATCCGTATACAATTTAAAATGAATTTTTTTTATAAGATAAAATATTAACCATTTTTATGAAGTTTATTAAAAGAGATATTATTTTTAAATTAATATAAGAAATATGTATTAGCTGTTTTTATTAAAATGATATTTATACATGAGTAATCTCAAATGAAATATAATTTTATTGTACAGAATCTTTGTTTTTTGCATTTAGTAATTCTCCAATGTATTGTACAATTCCAATAAAATTAACTTTTTTTATATTTAACTTTAAAACATACAGGTGGCGCCACATGTAATTAAAAAATAAACGAATGACACATCGCCAAATCTAAATCTGGATCAACCTTCAAACGCTAGCTGGAACTTCTTTTTTTATATCAAATGTTCGGTGGTTCGGTGGTCTAGGGGTATGATTCTCGCTTAGGGTGCGAGAGGTCCCGGGTTCAAATCCCGGCCGAACCCGAGTGTAAAACTTTTTTTTTTTTTTATTATTTGGCATTCACAGGAATGCTTAATATAATTATTATTTTACTTATATGAAATTTTAAAAATAATAATTTAAGAAACCTAATTACCTATTATAACTGTATGAGTACTTAGAAATAAAAAAAAAAAATTTTTTTAACATAATGATTAATAAAAGAAAAAAAGGATTACAATTTAATTATACACAAAGGTTCTAGTTATGAATTACGATTTATTTTAACTTTTACAATAAACATACACGATAAAACACACACTCGCTTACACGATAAAAAATTAATAATAAAAAATGATTCATCAAAAATAAAAAATAGAAAAGGAATAGAATTTAATTTTTACTTGTATAATAACGCTTTACCGTGCAGATGTGGCTCGGTGGTCTAGGGGTATGATTTTCGCTTTGGGTGCGAGAGGTCCCGGGTTCAAATCCCGGCCGAGCCCGTTAAAAGTTATTTTTTACTCCTAAATATCTCTTTTTAAGTAATCATTTTTTTTAACCCAGCACTTTTTAATAAAATCGAAATGTCATAAATTTATTTATAAATATTAAAATAGGCTTTATTAATGACATTGATGTTCAAAGTAAATAAATTTGTTTTAAACAAATTTCTTCTATTTTACAAATATTTTAAAATCTTAACATTTTTGTCATTTAAATATGTATTTTAAATAAAAAAAATGAAGCAGTATTTAATATTTTTAATAATATTTTTTTTTATTTTTGAAAAACTAATTGTTAGTCAGAAATAATAATAGCAATAAATATATGATTGTTTATGACATATAAAACAGAACACGAGGATCAAATATCTATAAAATATATAAATAGCTTTTGAATGTTTTTATTTTGTGTAAATAAACTATATTGCACCTGCTTTTGGTTATTCAGCTTAATATTAAGGAGACCATCAAAAACAACACGTGTCATCGGATGTTGACTATTTATGATGCATAAATGGAACACGAGGTTCAAATATACAATTATAATTAAAGTCCCACTTTCAAAATGCTGTAAAAAAAGAACCACTCGTCACAATGAGTTCAAATTTGAAAATTAAGATACTTGAAGAAGGGAAAAACCGTATGGCATCAACAAAAAGATTCCAAAGTATATTAATAGATGGCGCTGTAAGCGGTATATAGAAAGTGAATTCGGCAGTGATATCTTGTGATATCTTATCCAGTGATATCTTGAATCGAAATTGCAACGTATTTGCCAATAATTGCACATTAAACCAAGTGTTCAATGTAGTTGATTGTTTCGGTTTTTTGATGGAAAAAATGACTTCCAAGTCATTCAACAGTTGCGACACTATTAGTGGAAAGCCCATCCACCACGGCAAGGCCATACTAAATTGGATGGGAAAAATCGGTGGAACTTTTTTTTCTTTTGATGCCATACCTTTTCAGCCTTCTTCAAGTATCTTCAGTACAAATTTGAACTCATGACTTTTTTTTTTTTTACAGCATTTTGAAAGGGGGACTTTAATTATAATCACCCTGTATATAAAATACATAAATAGCTTATGAAGGTTTTTATATTATGTATATAAATTGCATCTGGCTTTTGGTTATTTAGCTTATTCTGAAGGAAACCATTAAAAAACAAAAGCATGTCATGTAGCAAGCTGAATGTTAAATCAATATATTAATATATGTTACATTATACACGTTAAACTATACACTATATTACATAATACACAAATGTTCATTATACATATATATTTAAAATTTAACCATATATAATTAATAATTTACATATTACAAAACGTTAAGAAAAAAAAATATTTGAAACTATTTACTGAATCTGATGCTCTTGATGACATAAAATGATACAAAATATCCAATACCCAATACAAAATAAACAAACTACATAATTATTTATTAACGCTCGGAAACCTAATTTACATGTCCCTGTTCTAGTAACAACCTATCGCCTCTACAATAAAACACCGCGACTAAGGAAATCAACAACCCACCTAATACCTCTTGCCATTGGCACAACACAGAAGCCGCTGACAGGTTTAGAACCAAAGCATTTCCCCTACTCGGTTGCCATGGCGACCCATCATACCTCGGAGGCCCATTCGGCGTGAAATAGCAGCCGCCAGATGGCGCTGACTGGCGTTAATAATCGGAACAAGAGGTTTAGAAAGGGGGAGAAAACTGGACAGCGAAATACTATAACAACCCCGGGCAAAAAAAAAAAATGGCGGGGTATTTTCATTTCTGGCGTTCTCACACTTTGATGAGTTCGAAGAGTTCTTATTTTTCTCGCCATCGTACAGTTTAAGGATTATTTTTTTTTATATATATATACTTGGATACTTTAATCGATAGTAGTTGGTTATTGTGAAGATTCTGCAGTTTATTATTTTTCCCGAACTGAAAGGTTTAGTTTTGCAAAAGATTACATAAATAATAATAAATAAACTTGTTATTTAAAAAGCTATATTGTGTGTCTATAATTATATTTTAGTTAAATAAATTGACAAAATTGTCGAAGATTGACCGTTGATTAATTGTTGACCAAAATTGTTGACAAGATTATCAACAAAACAAGTAATAAAATAAAAAAAAATTAAAGTCAATTCCTACTTTTTTTTTACTATATTGCAGAAACGTCCTTTACAAATAAAATTGAAATTTTGCTTTTACATCTGGCGCCATCTATTATTAGATACATACAGCTTAAATGTAAAAAAAACTAAAATTAATTAATTAAATTTAATTACTGAATTAATATTTGAAAAAGCTATATTAACATCAAGTGTCATCCCCTAAAAATTAAAAAAAAAAATGAATTGAACTTGAGTGGATGAATAAAAAGTATTTTATGAACGATTGAAAATTTGAACAAGATATATATAGGGATAGTGTGAACTAATAGTAGGAATTGAAAAAACAAAAACAAATTTAAATAATATATATATGTATATTTCCCATGAGTCACGAAAACATTGAATAAAATATTTTTCTAATAATTAAACTTTTATTATTTTTATTTTTATTTATTTATTTTATTATTTTTTTTTTTTTTTTTTTTTTTTTTGTGAAACTAGAACTCATTATCTCATAATCCCGTTTTAAATAATTTCTAGAATCCTTTTATTATAAATACATTTTCTATTTTTTTTTGTTTAGTCAACATATTCATTGTAACTAAAAATCTCTAACAAATCTTTTCTGGAATTATTATGTCATTTAATCTCTAGTCATTCTATCTATCTAGATCAAAATGCTCTTATTTAATTATTTTAGTCCAGTATATTTAATACGATAATTTTAATTTTCAGCAGATGAAAAAAAATAATAAATAAATAAATTAAAATGCTGGTTAATATATATATAACATAAAACAACGATATCTCTCGATAAATATAATTCAAATTAATGCTGTTGGTTGTATATTCATATGCATAACTTAATTACGCATTAAAGAATTAAGGAGTGGTAAATCCGTTAATTAATATTAACATTAACGGTTAACACTGTTAACGAAAATTAACAGTTTTTCTCATCTTTACCTCTTTGTATGGCATGCCTTTTTTTTTTTTCAATTCCTTCTATTAGCTCCCACTCTCCCTATATATATCTTGTTCAAATTTTCAATCGTTCATGAAAAACTTTTTATTCACCCACTCAAATTCAAATACTTTTTTTGTACTTGGGGGGGATGACACTGGATGTTAATACAGTTTTTTCAAATATTAATTCAGTAATTAAATTTAATTAATTAATTTTGGTTTTTTTTTAGATTTGAGTTGCATATATCTACCAATACATGGTGCCAGATAAACTTAAAAAATGAATGAAAATTATTTATAAAGGACTTTCTGCAATATAGTGAACAAAAAGTAGGAATTGACTTTAATTTTTTTTTTTATATATATTACTTGTTTTTTTAAAAACTAGAACTCCTTATCTCATAATCACGTTTTAAATAATTTCTAGCTTAAAAATGCTCTTATTTAATTATTTAGTCCAGTATGTTTAATAAGAAAATTTTAATTTTTAGCAGATGAAATAAATAAATAAAAATGCTGGTTAATATATATATATATATATATATAACATAAAACTAAAACAACGATATCTCTCGATAAATATATTCTGTGTTATAATTCAAATTAATGCTGTTGGTTGTATATTCATATGTATAACTTAAAATTACACATTAAAGAATTAAGGAAAGGTAAATCCTTTAATTAATATTAAAATTAACGGTTAACACCGTTAACGAAAATTAACAGTTTTCTTATCTTTACCTCGTTATATAACAGGCCTTTTTTCTCTTCCCGCCTCACCAGATAGATAGTCGTCAAAAAATATAGATAGTCGCCAAAATAGATAGTCGCCAAAAAAATCGCCTTATTGCTATTGCATGTGTTAAGTTGCAAAATCCTTAAATACAAGCAGAAAACTAATCCTTAGTTCGATAAAATGACTTCGGATTAATAAATTGGTATTATAGCTATTTATCAAAATGAAAATTTCCCTAATATTATGATCCAGCTATGATATAAATCGCATATATTGGGTGATTAAAGTCTCACTTTCAAAATGCTGTAAAAAAAAAAAAAGAAACACTTTTCACAATGAGTTCAAATTTGAATTGAAGATATTCAAAGAAGGGGGAAAATGGTATGGCATCAAAAAAAGGTTCCAACGATTTTTCTCATCCAAATTGGTATGGCCTTGCCGTGGTGGATGGGCTTTCCACACAGTATCACAACGATTGAATGACGTGGAAGTTATTTTTTCAGTCAAAAGCCGAAACAATCAAGCACATTGAACACTACTTAATGTGCAACTCATATCAAATACTTCGTAATTTCGATTCAAAATATCACTGGCAGCCGAATTCACATTCTTTAAGCGGCCTACAGCGCCCTCTATTATATCCATTTTCGAATTTTTTTTTGATGCCGTATCCTCTCCCCCTTCAAGTATCTTCAGTTTTCAAATTTAAATTCATTACGATGAGTGTCTCTTTTTTTTTTACAACATTTTGAAAGTGGGATTTTAATTATAATCGCCCTGTATATTGCTTATAAATAAAATTCTTCTTAAAACATTCATTGAATATAGCATACAAATTTGTTATTGTAAATGTGTATTGTGTGTCGTATGTGTAAATTTGTGCGTATACAATTCTACTTTCACAAATTTCTAGGCACAACCATATACAGAGCCATATTTAACAATCTATTCAAAATAACACATTGTAAAGCAACTTGATGGAGAATAATCTGGTTACTGACGTATACACCTGTCACGGAACAAGTAAATTGATTTCAAACTAGAAACAATTAGTATTAGTTTACTACTGTATCCAAAAAATAAGATCAATTTTCAATTAAAAATTCTAGGGGCTTAAAGAATTTCAATTTTTCTTTTTTAGGTTGCTGGTACTGTCCTTGTCATCTGTGTGAAATGTGACGTCCAAATATTCATTAATGTTTGAGTCACGCTTGGCTTTGAGAGACGCTAAAACTGATTCCGGCGATTTTTGAAATGTCTGAATTAATTGAGCAAAAGAACTTGCATTAAATTTTGTTTGTGGAAACGCATAGAAAGTTGCAGAAGGCATTCGATGAGCATTCCTGTATCGGAAAGAAATGTTTAGAAGTGGTATAAACAGTTCGAAGAATGTAGAGAACGCGTTGAAGAAGAGCCCTCTGGTCGACCATCAACCTCTACCGACGACGTTCACGTCCGAAAAATTAAAGATTTGGTGCCTGAAAACCGTGGATTTACAATAAGAGACCTTGCTGATGATGTTGGAATTTCAAAAGCATCGGTCAAACGCGGTTTGGGCCTCAAACGCGTCAAATCTCGATTGCGAAAACACTGAATGCGCCAGTTCACACTGCGTTGATCTTCGGAAGTTTTCAGACAAAAATGAAACCCATATCGTTCCACAACCATCGTATTCACACCGTGCGACTGCTGGCTATTCCCTACACTCAAAAGACCACACTGGGGACACCGTTTTGAGTCGATTGAAGAGATTCAACGTGAATCGCCGCGCGCTTTGAAGGTCATCGCTGTCGATCACATTTTAGCATGCATTGAGGATTGGAAAAAAAAGTCGGTATACGTGCATTGTGTCCGAAGAGGATTACTTTGAAGGATATGAAATAAATTTGGTGGAATAAATAAATAGTTTAAAAAAAAAAAATAATAATTGGTCTTACTTTTTGGGCACAGCAATATATGATTAATAAAAGAGAAAAAGAAGGAAAAAAAAGACGTTTCTTCTGATGTATTGAAGCAAATTTCATCATGTATTGTTGTTTAGTCCACAAATATTTGCTGATATGATACGGCTTACGTAACGGTCGAATTTCATAGAAATAAATGAAATCTTTCGGAATGTGAATATTTTTTTTGGTAGCTTTCGCTTTTAAGGTGCTTTTTCATATTTTATCTTTTGTTCATTCGATAAAAGAGTAAATACCTTAAATTGTAGGGAATTTTCCCTTTTTTTTTTTATCTGTATGACAAAAGAGTAAAGGAAAAATATTCTACAATAAGCGCAATTGCGATACTAGAAAAGTAAAAGTAAAACAATTATAATAATTCCATTCGTTATTTAAAAAATGATTATTATATTTACTCATAAACTTGACATTGATTGTTTCTTACAAAAAAGAACTCACTTCTTTACACTCTGAACATGCAGGTCAGTTCTGGAACCAAGAATAATTCCTCCCCAAACGAGCCTTCCTACACTACCGTAACGGCGTCGTTCAATGGTGTTCTCTTGGTGGTAACGGGTACCTGGCGCTCTCCATATGAAAGTCCGGCCAGAATCAGACTGCAAACTAAACCTGGACTCGTCGGAAAACATCACACAAGACCACTGTTGCGGTGTCCACAATGCATGCTCTCTACTCCAGGTGAATCGCAGGCGACAGTGAGTTGCGGTAAGTGGAACACATCTGACAGGCCTACGATCATATAGACCAAGTGCCCTAAGCGTCTGTACACGGCCTGCCTTGAAACTGTCGTACTGGTAGCTGAAGAGAGCTGACGAGACAGGTCTGATGTTGTGCTCCGTCTGTTTCTTTTGGCAGTAACTGCTAAATACCGGTCCTCATTTGGCGTTGTAACTCGGGGGCGACCTGTGCTGTAACATCTACTCACATTACCATCACATTCTTACTTATCTTCTTAAAATTTACGACATTGCTTACTTCTTATTTCGTTCACCAACCGTTCGTGTTTTGAATGTACATAAATAAAGCCAATATTAAAAGTCACATGAACATTGAGGTGAATAGTAAGGTAATATATATATATATATATATATATATATATATATATATAATTTTGAGACTACCAAAAAAAGTGAAATTTCAAGTAAAATATACAATACTTTTTAAATGATTTTATTAAAATTAACCTTGGCTTTTAGAAAATTCTTCTATTTTTTTTTTTACCTACATAATATAAAAGTTGAGTAATAGCAATTTTATTAAAGAATAATTATCAAATATGACCGAAATGTGATTTCGGAACCAGATGTGGGTTTTTTCCCATACTATTATGTCTCCTTTTAAAATTTTAAATTCGATTTTTTTATATACTATTAGTAGTCAAGGTAATCATCTTTTAGGTAAGGCACTCTGTGCCACAGTCCCAGCGCTGCCAGGGATGTTTGTAGTAGTTCGGAATCCACTTAAAACCATAGGTCCCTATCTATTATGACTACTACTACTACACCACACCTCATCACTGTGCCTAGACCTGAGTTGCCCCTTTATAGTTTGGGAGTGATGTGGGTGAGAAGTCTGATTCGGTTCTGTGAAGTTCTACAAACATAGGAGACAGGGTCCTAAGACTTAAAGTAATTCTGAACAACTACGAACATCATTTCCCCTATGAGACTCGAACCCGAAATCTGTGGCATCGAGCGCCAGAACGCTAGACACTCGGCCATTCAGGCCCCGATCTATTATGACTGTAGAGCGTTCGGCGTTGGGCTGGCAATCCTACCCGGTAAAAAAGAAAACAATTCCGAAATCACGTCAATCTAGAAATATGACAGTAGGCAGGCGGCCTCGGCCTATCTTCGGGTCGTTACGCCAATGACGAAGAAGTCCTTTTTTAATTTTATAAATTATTTA
Organism: Caerostris darwini; assembly: GCA_021605075.1. Classification (NCBI taxonomy): domain Eukaryota; kingdom Metazoa; phylum Arthropoda; class Arachnida; order Araneae; family Araneidae; genus Caerostris; species Caerostris darwini. Next base: position 10,310 of record BPLQ01012799.1, read on the forward strand.
AAATTTTCAGCGTTCATCTTTATTTATATTTTTAAACAACTACAGCGGCAATCATCATACAAAAACCGAACTAATATTAGTGACAGTGATATAACTGAAAGTTCATAAAAATTAAAACTTGACATGAATTCATCTAGCTCTACGGAAAAGCAAAAATGAACTGGCATGCAACCAGATTATTGCTATAGAGATGCTCTTCGAAATGTTTAAAAGATGTTTTAATTGTGATAGAAGATCAAACTAATTTCTACTCTCAAAGATGACCGTAAAGAACAATAACTGTCCCTTTGTCGTACCATTTTCTTCTTCTAATAAATTGCAGAAATTTGGCGAATTGAATATTCTGATGGTGTTTAGATTGCGGCTCATTGCAAAAGGTTACTGTGATGGGAAAAAATGCGTTGAATTTAAAATTTATCTTTTTTTTTTTTTGTCAAAGCCAGTCTTTGGAAAACAGGAAAATAATTTATTTACTGTTGCTTCAAATTTTTCTCAGTACTGTATGAAGGATACAGCCAAAAAGTGAAGGAGAAAAAAGGAGAGATAACATGCAGCATTTGATGTGTGTCAGTTGATGAAAGATGCAACGTCATGGATTTAATTCACTAAATAGGCGTATAAGTGGGACTTAATAGCCGAGTGACTAGCGTTCTGGCCCTTGGTGTCACAGGTTTCGGGTTCGTGTCTCGGCGGTGCCATGGATGAATGTAATAGTTCGGAATCCACTTTAAGCAGTATGTCCTAGACTAATATGACATGTTGTCGTCGAGCCAATCCTCTGCGTCACGTCGAAGACAGCGGGGCATAGGGCTGGCAACCCTACCCTGTAAAAAGAAAACAACTCCTGTCTCGGAATCTGCAGGAAGGCAGACGGCGTTGGCCCACCATGGGGCTGTTACGTCATATGAAGAAGAAGAAGAAGAAGAAAGGGCTGTATAAGTGCTTAAAAGCTATCTCCATCAATACTGGAAAATATTAGATATTAAGGCTATGTCATCCTATTTTAGAATTTGTAGGAAAAGTTCCAGAACCTTATCCACCCCTGAAAACATTTATATCGCAACCACAAGGGATCATCTGCCCTCATTGAAAACGTAGAGTCTTATCGAATATTTGAAAGATTTCAATGAATAAATAAACTATAATACACTCAATTCTTTGGGGATGGACATCTAAGGGGTTTGATGCAGTAAAAAGCATCTATGATGAAGGCACTGTAATCGAACTGGAATCCATTAGTAATGAACAGAAACACATTGGCACACAGCTGAGGAAAAAACATCTAATAAGGAATAAGTAGTAAAGGAAGCTTACAGATAAATTTATCCTTAAACTTAAAAACTACTACGGAATTGCAATTCGGAGTAATACTGCAGATCTGCTTAATGCGAAGTTCTTTTAATACTCACTGTTGTACCACAAGAGTAGTGCTCACAAAGGGGAGATTGTTAGCGCAAAACCAACAACCACAAGTTCTGAGTAAACCTTATAAAGAAAAGTTACAAGGTTTTCAAACCAGTATAATGAAATTGGTAAAACCAGTTTATAAGAAACAGTAAGACCAATCTCTGTTAGTTAAAAATAGTCTCTAAAGTAGTACTCAATTAGTTAAAAATAGTCATTAAACTTAGTCTCTGTTAGTTGTTTGCTCAGAAAGATACAAAATGCAAAAGACAGTTTCAATTGGATCATGGAAAATATTACCTATAAACATATTTGTTGAATCTACAGCTAGGAGTTTCTTTGGCAGTTTTACAGTTCAACTATAGAGTAAAAAGTCTACTATCAATTTTAAAGGCCTTAGGAATTTCTCCAGTTCATCAAACAACTCAAATTTGCTTCGAAATCGATAAAAGTCGTATCGATGACATTCTTTATCTTCAACTAAAACCAAAAGAAAAACAACTTCATGCTTCTAGACGGAAAAAAATCAATAAATATAAGTTTAATGAAGACATAAATTACAAATGAGGACATATTTAACAATTTTCTAATATTTTTTGAAGGAATAAATTTCTAAGTTTAGTTTTTGTGTAAAATGTCACAAGTCTCTTAATTTAAAGATTCTAAAGTTAAAACAACCTATAACCAAAATCGATAGAATGTTCATCTGCGTATATATGAGGCGTGATTTTTATGTAAGTACCATTTTGAAATGTGTCAACTGCAGCGTTCCTATCAAAGTACCGCGCATGCTCAAGAATGAACTAGGTATATTCCTTTTTCAACTATCCACAAGAACCATTTCAGAAGCAATCAATTACTTTAATTTTTATTTATGCGTATTTAAAATGCCCCATCCATTTGCTTAATATGTTATGTTATTCTTTTTTTAAATGCATGAGACGTGAAAACAATCGCAATTCATCGGCAAATTAGTGGTAAAAAAAATTATGAGCAATGGAATGATTAGAAAATGGTCAATAAAGCAATTCAATCAGTGACGAAACACAGGTGGCTCTTGTTACGCTGGAGTCAGCAAGGAATTTTGTATTTTTATTTTTGGAGATTTTTATTTGTGTAGTATCGCCCACAATTATGGAAGCAAGAATTTTGGGGTTAGTAGGGATATCTGCAATATACAGAGAAAAGAAGAAGAAGAATAGAGATGTACACTCAAGAGCCAAAACATTATGACCACCCCTACATTTTGCAATGAACTCGCCTGGATGATGTGGAAGGCACGTGATCAGATGGAAGTGATATTTAACTGGTATTAAGTGGTGGTATTAATCCACGCCAAGGCGGGTTGAAGCTGTGTTGCGCGCCAAAGGTGGGCCCACTTGTTATTGACAGGTGGTCATAATGTTTTGGCTCTTGAGTGTATATATACGTTACAGTTTCACACCAATTTTGCAAATCAGCAATCGAAAATTCAAGTTCCTACACCCTTCAACCATAGGTTTATTGCATTCATTAACATTAAAAATAATGAATGCAATAAACGTAACATTTTTTTATTAATGTTTGAGAAAATAAAAGAAAATAAATTTTGCTTTCAATGCTAATTCTTCGGGCAAATAAAACATATATAGTAAGCATTTTCAAAATTTTAAAATCATACGCTTTTAGTTCAGCATCGACGAATACAATAGCATATTATGCTCATTTTCGCATATTCTTACTGAAAGCAAAATACATCTTTCTTGGAAAAATAAAATAATAATTTTTTCTCTATTAATAGCAAATTGAAGTTGAAGATTGTCAGCATTTTCGAACATTAAAAAAAAAATCGCCAAATTAGCAACGGCGAATTAGACTGCCTCGAAAAAGGAAAACGATTCACGGTAATTTCAAGATCTGTTTATAAAATTTGGCGATATATCGCTCACTCGAATCATGCCAACTACAAATTAAAAAGCCATGGCAGTTAGATTGGTTTGCTTTGCCTCTTTACTATCATTTTTTTTGCACACTTTTGACTAATTAGACCGGGATCTACAGTTAAATGTGGATATAATTTAATGAATTGTCTAAACTCATTACTGATTCGATAGAAAAATTGGCTTCTAGTTTGCAAACTAAATCATCATTTAAATAAAACTATTTCAGATTACACATTTAAAATGGCAATATCGTTGGACTATTTGTAAGGATATTTTCTTAAAAATTTCTTATGTATGTCGTAAATAATAATAACTTTCTGAGATTTTTTGGTCTAGTCCTCTTTAATTCTTTATCGGCCTTAAATTAGTGAAGCTAGTATATCTTAGAATGACAGTTAGTAATTTTATAAACATTGCTTTTTTAATATATATCTTCTTTTTTTTTTTTTGTCTTGAGAAAATGTCTTTATACATTGTTTATATCTTGTTTTGCCGGAGATGAGGCCCATTGGGGATAGGAAACTCCAGAAATCCCAACAACATCCTGACAAGTGTTGAATAATAAAGTTGTCACCTGATATTATATATTGAAATATTGTTTAATTTTAATCCTGACAATTTTTTGTGTCTACTTTCTTTAAATGAAAAGCATTATTAAGTAATCGTTTTAAAATGTACAGTTAAATGCTCCAGTTTTATCCGTGTAATCTTATATGAAATGTTTTAGTTTAAGGCTTACAATATCAGGACAGCGGCAGCAAGATGAATTAAAAGGGCAACTTATTTTCAATCAAGGAAAAAGCAATAACTTAATTCATGCATATGAATTGTAATAAAACTAATCCTTTCCAGATGAAGCTGATGCCTATCAACCACTATACTGTTTGCGATCATAGTTTTCTTAAGAGTGAAACAATTTGCCTACATACAAATATGCTAATGATAACAAAAATAATGAAAATAGAAATCACATAAAAAGTGCCATGAAAATTTCTCATGAATATCAGGTTTTCTTCTACATATTTAATTGTGATCAAGCTATCATTTTCTGTTTTAGATTGTTGTGTTTTTCAAAAAATGGCGATGATTACTTTCTGGCGATTATTTTCATTGAAACCAGAAAGTATCATTTAATAATCTTGCCATTCATCTTCGATTGCAATAATAAAATTTTCAATATAATTCAATTTTAATTGAATGCCATTTTAATCCAATGAATTATGAGAGCTATATAAAAATTCCATAAAATTACGCTGCTAAACGGTATTTAAAGTAATTACAAAATAAATCTTTTTAGACTCAAGTCCAAACCCATTTCTTAGCTAAACGAGGATTTCAACCCCTATCTATACCTTTTTCAAATACCTTTTGATAGTAGATGGTTTTAAAATTAACAACAGGCCTACTGCTCGACTACAAATCCCTAATGATGCCCCTAATGCAATTGTCATGTACCGAATCATAGTGGAGAAAAGTATCCACAGAATCCCTAAGCCGAGGAAAATTTCCCTAAACTACTTTCAAATGTGTCGGGCTGAAAGAGCAGCTTAATGAAGTGTACCTAACAATCCTTTAAGCACAGTTTAATGATCGTAAATTGAGGGAACTCTAATCCCTCGCCCGTGTTAACTGGAACCCATTAATCCGAGGGATCTTCCGAACATTGACTTCATCAGCCCTAAATGCGAAATTCATGACTTTCTCCGTTTTAGAAGAGGGTTCAATTAACTGACAATACTTATCAGTCTTCTTTTCGAGCGAGGAAAGTTTAGTACAGTTTACTATGAAAAGGGCATATTTGATATTTTTAACTGACAATATTTATCACTCTTCTTTTGAAGCTAGGAAAGTTAAGTACTGTTTACCATAAAAATTGTATATTTGTTATTTTTAACTGACAATACTTATCACTCTTCTTATGGTGAGAGAAAAGTTCAGTACAGTTTACTATAAAAATAGTGTATATAATATTTTTAATAGTTGTCAATTTGTTGTTTGTCATTGTGTTGTTATGACGACACATTCAATTATTTGCCAAAGAATTAATGTAGTTTCCCAGTTATCATTAATATAACACAGATACCTATCTATATTTATGTCTAGCGTCCGAGCTAATCCGAGGGATCTTCCGAACATTGACTTCATCAGCCCTAAACGAGTAATTCATGACTTTCTCCATTTTAGAAGAGGGTTCAATTAACTGGCAATACTTATAACTCTTCTTTTGATGTAAGGAAAGTTTAATATTGTTTACTATGAAAATAGCATATTTGATATTTTTAAGCGTTGTCGATTTGTTTGTTTGTCATTGAGTTGCTATGGCGATACGTTTAATTGTAGAGTATTTGCCATTGATCTGACATAATCTCAAAGTTATCAATAATATAACACAGATATCTATCTATATTGTTGCTTTGGGAATCCAACATTTATGTTGATATCTATGACATGATTTATCTGATAAAGTTGTTTATAGAGCCATTTATTAACATAAAAGCGGGGCCTGAATGGTCGAGTGGCTAGCACTCTGGCGCTTGGTACCACAAGTTTCGGGTTCGAGTCTCGGCGGTGCCATGGATGTTTGTAGTGATTCGGAATCCACTTTAAAAAAGTAGGTCCCGGTCTAATAGGATCGTAGAGTGCTGCGGGGGAATTGTTACTCCGCGTCCGTGGCTTATCTTCAAGTTACACGCGCTCCCTGGGTAATGCGAAGTGAGTACGTCTGTGCAGCGCTTGACTTAAGGCATCCAAAGACCAAGCTGTCTAAAGTGTTTTCCAGCTGCATTAGAACAAAAAAAATATGAAAATAGCATATTTGATATTTTTAAGTGTTGTCAATTTGTTGTTTGTCATTGAGATGTTACGGCGATACATGTAATTGTAGTGTATTTGCCATTGATCTGACATAATCTCACAGTTATCAATAATATAACACAGATATCTATTTTTAATGTGGCTTTGGGAATCCAACATTTATACTGATATCTATGACAGGATTTATCTGACAAAGTTGCTTATAGAGCCGTTTATTAGCACAAAAGCACATAAAAGTTTTTTTTTTCTTTCTAATGCAGCTGGCAAACACAGACATGGACGTCTTGGATGCCTTAAGGCATGTGCTGCACAGACGTACTCACTTTGCATTACCCAGGGGGCGCGTGTCACTTGAAGATAAGCTACGGACGCGGAGTAACAATGCCCCCGCAACGCTCTACGATCCGATTAGACCGGGACCTACTTTTTAAAGTGGATTCCGAACCACTACAAACAACCATGGCACCACCGGGACTCGAACCCGAAACCTGTGGTATTGAGCGCCTTGAGCACTAGCCACTCCACTGACATAATATCACAGTTATCAATAATATAACACAGATATCTATCTACATTGTTGCTTTGGGAATCCAACATTTGTATTGATATCTATGACAGGATTTATCTGACAAAGTTATTTATAGAGCCGTTTATTAACACAAAAGCACATAAAAGTTGATACACAGATTTATTTAATCCAAGGAATAAATGGAACATTGCTTTTAGGACAAAATAAGTATCACAGTTACATAGGTACAGATACATGCTACAGATTTGTTATTTATATAATTTAAATGCATATATATATTTCTGTCGTATATAGCTTCCATTAATTCAACATAGCATTTGCAAATGTTTTTATATCTTTTATGAGTTATGGTTTTCAGCGTGGGGCCTGATGGCCGAATGGCTAGCTCTCTGGCGTTCGGTACCACAGGTATCGGGTTCAAATCCCGGCTTTGCCCATGGGTGTTGTAGTGGTTCGGAATCCACTTTAAGCCGTAGGTCCCGGTCCTAATAGGATCGTAGAGCGCTGCGGGGGCATTGTTACTCCGCGTCCGTGGCTTACCATCAAGTTACACGCGCCTCCTGGGTAGTGCAAAGTGAGTAACATCGGCGCATCCTTTATGGCGAAAGATCACGGTCTATTTGCCAGCTGCATTAGAAGAAGAGGATGTTTTTCAGTGTGTCAAAATTATACTACAAATAGATTTATTTGATAGTTTTAGAAGAGCTTTCTTAGTTTGAAAGTGCTGTAATTTAGGTGTTTTATTTTAATATCGAGATGTAATTTGAAATATACAACATAAGATTCTACCGAATTCAAATAAAGAGATGGAATAGTACATAAAGCAATGCAATTTTTGAGAGAGAAAGTCATTTCTGTATCTAAATGGATGCATGCTTATCTACATGCTTTGAAATATGTAAAATTTATTGATAAGTTGGATCTCAAGAACAGAAGATAAGATGGAAGCATGCTTATATAAATAACTGATATTGAATATCTGAATTCAATGTATCAAAGTTGAAAGGCATATATCTTTGAAAAGCCTTCACACTCTAAGATCTTAAATTTAGCATACTTCAGAAAAACACTATTGCATATACTCAAATAATAGTATTATCTTCTCAAATAATAATGCTATTATCCCAAATCCATTAATTCGGAAGATTACAATGCAGTATTCTTTAATCTATCGATGCGAGTTGTACAATAATAAACTCAAAAGTTTCAGCATTAGGATTTATCTTAGCCGTTTGTGTATTCTTCGACGTATATTGGGGCAACACACCCCAATTTCTTGCAAAAAATCAGTTTTTATTCAATCAACTTAAAAAGGGTTTTTAAAGAGTTAGAAGGGGATGGGAATTAAAATTTAATAGTTACAAAACTCTCAGAGAAACAAATTGTTGCTACTTTAACTCTAGATCAGATTTTTCGTAAAGTTTCCATGATGGCATTATAGTTATGCAAGGCATGTTTTCCTTAAGTGTATGCTTTAATCATTTTATTTAATAAATGATAATAGAAACATGATTATTTTAAGTTAAGTGATGAAAAAATGTAAGATTTAGGAGATTACAAATTTTCTTTTGTAGAAATTCAGCTTATCGTCTAAACTAGTTACACGAAAGTCATACTCAGTGACATCGTTTACCTTATTTTTAGCAATAGATGCTAAGCCAATTTTTCCTGAATAATGCTTTTGATCAAGATTGAAGCATCTTAGAAATTGAATAAAAACATTGTTTAAGGTTTCGGAATGAATGTTTTCCCTTGGTATTGTGTTAGGTGGCAATTTACGAATACATTCAGCATTAAACTTGCTACTTTAATATTTTACGCAATATTCTACTTCTTCATCTATTTCAAATGAAGATGGTTTACCATCAAATACACTATGTGTGAAAGAGTATGAAAGGATTTTTTAATATGTACAAATATATTGGAGCTACAAGTGATTTGAAGAAATATGAAAATTAATAAATCATCCATAAAGAAAAGACAATAAAATGTCCGTACCAGTGATTTAAGCTCAGGAAATAGAAAAATTTATCGCCAGTAACTGCTATAGCAAAACATTTTTTACCACTTTTCCTTTACGAAATTCATAACCAACATTCGCTCAATAACTTTCCTTACTTACCAAATTCATGACTGAATTTAATAAAGGGATTTCATTTAATTTATTTTTTGTTTCCAATGCAGCTGGCAAATACGTAGACAGTTATCTTTTGCCATGCCATGCAAGGACTGCATCGACTTATTTTAGCACTACCAGAAGGTGCGTGTAGCTTGAAGATAGGCTATGGGCGTGGTAAAAGTAAAAATACCCGCACAATGCTCATATTTGACTGGGACCTACGGTTTTAAAGTGGATTCAACTACAAACATCCATGCAAACGCCGGGGCTCGAACCCGAAACTTGTGGTACCGAGCGCCAGAGACTCAACAATCCTTCTATTTCATTTTATAATCATCCCTATTTACATATTTCTCGAATAACTATGCATTTGCTTTAGTACCCTATATTAATAGCATCTGAACATATTTTTCTATTGCTAAAATTTTTTTTGCATTCTGGAAACACTTTTGGTGCAATTTCCACTTCCAAAATATAATCTGTTGGTTTTTTTGTGTGAATTTTTGAAGTTTATATGGACTTTTTTGTGCTTCTTGTACGTATTTTATGAACAAATAAATATCAGAACATAAATTTGGAATTTTTTAGAATATGTCGTAATATATTGCGTGCATCTAATACTTTACACTCGAAATAGTTTAGGCTTGTATTTTTTGTTCGCCAGCCAACCAGTGGAAAACAAAATCTAATACTTTTTTATCGTTATATATAAAATTTGTCCCATGAGTGCAATTTTTACAATCCCAAAACAAAGACAAACATCCGAATAAATAAATACCGTCAAGGGATTTATAACTGAAAAGAAACCGACGCATATAAAAAAAAAAGTTCTATTTCTGGAATCCCAGGAAGGGAATACATCAAATATGAAACATTTTTGCTCCATGAGCCCAGGAGAGAGTTTTACAAGAAAAGCGAAAATAGAATGTCGTGGAAAGATTCAGTGTTCTAAGAATAATATCGGAAATGTATTGAAATATGATTAGGTATTAAATGCTTTTGAAACAAGTAATATAAAAAAAAAATTTAAGTCAATTCCTACTTTTTTTTCACTATATTGCAGAAAGTGCTTTATAAATAATTTTCATTCATTTTTTTAAGTTAGAAAAAATTCTCTCTCTTTCTCTCTCATATACACTTTCCATCTCTCTCCCTAATTTATTCACATGTTTCATTTTCCATTTTGTTCCAAAATTTCTTTTTTCTTTCTGGGTTCTAATCTAAGTTAATCAGATTAGAACCCAGAACGAGAAGAAAAAAATTTTTTCAACGATCTATACGCTTCGCCACTGACGTTATTTATTCCTAAATTTATATCCTGCTAAATATCTTATATAAAGAACTTTTTTTCCTCCATATAAAACAAACATTAATTAATTAAATTTAATGAATGATTTAATACTTAAAAAAACTGTATTAAAATCCAGTGTCATCCACTACAAGTTTAAAAAAAAATATATTTGCACTTGAGTGGATGAATAAAAAGTATTTTATTAAAGATTGAAAATTTATATAGGCAGATATATATAGGGAGAGTATGAACTAATAGTAGGAATTGAAAAAAATTTTAGGCTAGAGATTATTTACTCTTTCTGAATTTATGATATGTTTTGTAAAGTGTGTTCATTTAATGTATGTCCATTTAATGTGTAGTGTAATGTTTTATAAAGTTTCTATTAATTCCATTAACCCTCAGATACTTGCTGTTATATGCCAAAAAAACAGTGTCTCATTTGGACGTACTTCAAACAAACTAGGAATCTCATAAAGAAATAAATGTCAATAAAGATAGTACAAACATTTTGTTTCTGATGTATCTAGTTTGATTTTCCTCTACATAATTTTGTAATGTGACCAAAACTTCTCAGATACCCTATAAAGTAGGACTCAGCAAACTATGCAATGAGAAAAGAACAAATATTAATCGAGAATAAGTGTTGGAAAAACGAAGTGGTTCCTTTCATCTAAGTAGGATGTTTTAATGATATCCTACCATGAAACAGAAATATTAGAAAGTTTACAGGAATATTACATATTGTAAGAAGTATCATCAATATGTAATGTAAGAAAAGAAATTAGATCTTTGTTTAAAAAAAGAATGCATAAAAGTCAACAGGATGATATTACATCATACAAATAAGTTTCGTAATATTCATTGCTTTTTGAAGTTTACATAACATTTCCTATTTTTTTTTTGTGTATTATAATATAATTAATATGCATAATGAGTAAATTATGTAGCATTATACGTCTAAATATATTTTTTGCTTTGATTTATTATACTTTAATTTGAAAAAATATCGGAATTCATCTACCAAAATATCTGAATTTTTCGCGATATCAATCCTTATATATCTTACAGAAAAAATTTTTTTAATCAAAAATATGTGGGTTAATATAACAAAAATACAAACAAAGAAATGAATCAATGCTATATAGGATGATATCTTGATGAAAACTACATGAATCTTATCAAAAACATTTATTTATATTAATTAAATACCTTTCATTTTAGATACATTTAAATAAGGAAAGAAAACTAATTTAAACCAGTTTTGGTTGAATTATGCATCAAAAATATGAGTATTATGAACTCATTTGACAAAGCATCTTCGCATATATCTTACAGAAAACATTTAAATCTAAATATATGTGTTTAATATCACAAAAAATGAAAAATGAATCAAAAAATTTTGATAATTTTTATGAATCAAAATATGTATGTATTTTGAGATAAATATTTGTTTTTTTCAAGTTAATTTAAGGCATCGTGCATAATTGCTTTTTTCGTTATTTTTTACATGGTAAATGAATAGATATGACGAATTTGATATCAATTTTCAATATGAATTGTCCAACAAAATCACTAACGGATTGGGAGTAAAAAGCTAAAAGTTCTTTAAACAATAAGATAATTAAATAACCAAGGAAACACTGCTAACAAAAAATGAAGTATTTTTAACGATTATGACGCTTTAAAAGTATTTTCTGTATTGAAGAGTCACAGTGCAATTGTTTCCGTTCAATAAGCCGAAAGTTGAAAAAAGGCACGAAAATAATAAAAGATCCGTCGGAAGTTATAAGGGAAATTTGTTTCGCCCCCGAGTCTTGTACAAGAAAATAAATTTAATGTCTTTCTTCAAAATTGTTTCCTTTTCTTTATTGGGAGAAATACTGGAAACTAATATTATGGAAAGTTCTAAAAAAAAATAGTTGGACTATTTTCTTTTTGTCTATAGTTAGCTTTCTTCTATTTCGGGAAGCCATTTTCTCAAAATAGCTTGTACAAAAAATTAAAACTAAGTATTAAGTTTCAACTAATAGAGCAAACAGTTGTACAAATGTTTTGGAGGAACAATTAAATTAACTGTTGGTGCTCAAATTTAAACATGCAATTTTTAAACTGCGGTATTCACATTTTTAGAAAAGATAATGATACAAATATCCATTTTTCTTTATTTCCTTTATTTTAATAACAATTTATTTTTTTAAATGTTCTTCCTTAGTCAAAAGAGAAAACTTTCATCAACAATTTTTTTAGTGCGATATTAAATAATGCGTAAAATGCAAGATTTAAGAATTGGCATGATTAAAGTATTTGTTAAAATAATTTTAATCTTCAGAAAAGGCCATATTTCAAATTTCTTTGATTTTCACAAAAATTATAAGTTGGTGCTTCAGTTGTACCCATTTACATTGTGTAAATTTTTTGTATTACTCGATTATTAGATTTCTGAAAACCTCCATGTTATGTAAAAAATATTTGTATAAAGAAGTTATATTATATGCATATAGAAGTAAATATATATGTATATAGAAGTTATATAATATACATATAGAAGTAAATATATGTATATAGAAGATATATAATATGCATACAGAAATAAATATATGTATATATAATTTATATAATATGCATATAGAAATATATGTATGTAGATTTAGGCCGCTTGCAAAAGACGCATCCCAGCCGAAACCCCAATTTATGTAGGGTTACACCGGTTTCAACTGATGCATCCCGGCCGAACCTACAGTTTTGTTAGACTTCTCTACCAGTCTAACAGTGGCTGTACTTTCGCAGTGGGTGTCTAGGGATGTATTTCCAAACACATCAACGAGACGTTGGTTTTCTCTCAACAACACATATTTAATGAATATATGTACATCAATATTTACATCAACAAGTAATCATTCACAACCATTTTCTACAGCTGCTTGACGCAACGCGTTGCAGTTTCGCCATCTCCCAGCGTCTTCCTCTCGCGCCCATCTACGGGGTTTTTCCCTTCTTCCAGGGCCAGAGTTCAAGGTCCAATACTGCCACTACATGGCAAAAGGTTGATGTGAAAGACACATAGTCCGTGAAGTGTTCCCATCTGGTGCTTCGTAGGCAAACAAATCCTACATGTATATAGAAGTTATTTGTACTTTTTTCAAGTCAATTTATGGCATTGTGCATATTTTGTTTTCGTTATTCAACAAATGATAAAAATATAGATATGACAAATTTCATATTATCAATTTTCAACCATAAAATTTCCAATGCAAAATCACTAACACATTAATATATATTGGGAGTAAAAAGCTAAAGACCCTTTAAACAATAAAAGAATTAAACAACCAAGAGAACGTTGAGAATAAAAAAAATGAGAAGTATTTTTAACGATTATGACGCTTTAAAAGTATTTTCTTTATTGAAAGTTACATTAAATTGTTTCCGTTCAATAAACCGAAAGCTGTAAAAGAACGTAGAAAATAATAAAAGATCCGTCGGAAGTTATAAGGGGAAATTTGTTTCGCCCTGAGCCTAGTACAGAAAATAAATTTAATGCCTTTCTTCAAAATTGTTTCCTTTTCTTTATTGGAAGAAATACTGGAAACTAATATTATGGAAAGTTAAAGAAAAAAAAATAATTGGACTATTTTCTTTTGTCTATAGTTAAGTTGTTTTCTTCTTCTATCTGGGAAAGCCATTTTCTGAAAATAGCTTGTACAAACTTAAAACTAAGTTTTAAAGTTTCAACTAATGGAGCAAACAGTTGTATAAAAGCTTTGGCGAAGCAATTAAATTAATTATTGGTGCTAAAATTTAAACATGCAAATTTTAATCTGTGGTATTCACATTTTTAGAAACGATAATCATAAAAATGTCCGTTTTTTTTCTTTATTTCTTTTATATTAATAAAAATTTATTTTTTAAAAAGTTTTAATATCTGGTTAATTATTTTAAAGAGGTAACTTTTTCTTGGTCTGGTATTAAACAATTCATAAACAACAAAATTTAAAAATTGCAATAAATAAAATATTTGTTAAAATAACTTTAAATTTTAGAAAAGTTCATCACTAGAATTTCGATTCTTTTTTCGTCATGAAATTATGAATTGATGCGTCAGTTGTACCCATTTGCATTCGTAATTGTATTCGTAAATTCTTCGTATTATTGGATTATTAGGTTTGTATAAAACTCTATGTGGGGGCCTGATGGCCGAATGGCTAGCTCTCTGGCGTTCGGTACCAGAGGTATCGGGTTCAAATCCCGGCTTTGGGTGTTTGTAGTGATTCGGAATCCACTTTAAGCTGTAGGTCCCGGTCCTAATAGGATCGTAGAGCGCTGCGGGGGCATTGTTACTCCGCTTCCGTAGCTTACCATCAAGTTACACGCGCCCCCTGGGTAATGCAAAGTGAGTAACATCGGTGCAGCCCTTATGGCGAAAGGTCACGGTCTATTTGCCAGCAGCATTAGAAAAAAAAATAAATAAAACTGTATGTTATGTAAATTCGTGATAGATTAATATAATAAACAACGTTTTCATAAGTAAAATACTTAGGTTTATTTAGTAAATTTTAAGAAGTGTGATAATTAAAGTATTTGTTGCAATAATTTTAATTTTTAGAAGAGGTCATCTCACGAATTCCTTTGTTTTTTTAAAAATTATAAGTTAGTTCGTCAGTTGTACCCATTTACATTCTATAAAATCTCCGTATTACTCGATGATTAGATTTTTAAAAACCTCCATGTCATGTAAAAAATATATGTATATAGAAGTTATATAATATGCATATAGAAGTAAATATATGTATATAGAAGATATATAATATGCATATAGAAGTAAATATATGTATATAGAAGTTATATAATATGTATATAGAAGTTATATAATATGTATATAGAAGTTAATATTTGCACTTTTTTCAAGTCAATTTAAGGCATTGTGCATGTTTTGTTTTCGTTATTCAGCAAATGGTAAAAATATAGATATGACGAATTTGATATCAATTTTAAACAAGAAAATTTCCAATGTAAAATCACTAACGGATTAATACATATTGGCGAATAAAAAGCTAAAACCCCTTTAAACAATACAAGAGTTAAATAACCAAGGAAATGTAGAGAGTAAAAAAATGAGAAGTATTTTAAACGATTATGACGCTTTAAAAGTATTTTCTGTATTGAAAGTTACAGTAAATTGTTTCCGTTCAATAAACCGAAAGCTGAAAAAGAACATAGAAAATAATAAAAGATCCGTCGGAAGTTATAAGGGGAAATTTGTTTCGCCCCGAGCCTAGTACAGAAAATAAATTTAATGCCTTTCTTCAAAATTGTTTCCTTTTCTTTATTGGGAGAAATACTGGAAACTAATATTATGGAAAGTTAAAGAAAAATGGTTGGACTATTTTCTTTTGTCTATAGTTAAGCTGTTTTCTTCTTTCATTTGGGAAAGCCATTTTCTGAAAATAGCTTGCACAAAATTAAAACAACGTATTAAAGTTTCCACTAATGGAGCAAACAGTTGTACAAATGTTTTTGTGAAGCAATTAAATTAACTGTTGGTGCTAAAATTTAAACATGCAACTTTTAAGCTGTGGTATTCATATTTTTAGAAACGATAATGATGCAAATGTCCATTTTATCGTTATTTTTTATATTATGAATTATTTATTTTTTAAAAAAAGTTTTAAGACATGGTTCCTTAGTCAAAAGATTAAACTTTCATCAGCAACCTTTTTTGGTCAGGTATTAAATAATGCGTAAAATGCAAGATTTAAGAATTGGGTTGATTAAAGTATTTGCTAAAATAATTTTAATTTTTAGAAAAGATCATCTCGAGAATTTTTTTGGTTTTTTCATAAAATTATAAGTTGGGGCCTCACTCAGTTACTCTTTCACATAAAAATTTTCATTTATTAAATTATTAAATTTTTATTAACAGGTGTGGTTTTTTTCAAATGTCCTTAAATTATAAACACGCCATTTAATTGAGTGATTATCCAAGTCACTATAACTGTCACTAACCGCATGATATCCCAGTCAAATCGCAACTTATTCTTATTGTAAATGAACAAATCAATTAATTATCATAAATATTTTTTAAATATTTTATGTTAAATATTTTTTTGTTATTCAAAACATTTGAAATTCCATGTTATTTAATGTAAAATAGGGTGAAGGAGAACTTGGTAATTCGTTTACACAAAAAATTTTCTTAATTAAATTTTAATTACAAAATGTGGTTTCCACAAAAGTCCTTTAAAAAACACGTCATTTAATTGAAAGACTATCCAAGTTACTAATTACGTCATATCTCATTCAAATCGCAGATGTAAATGTTTAAATCATCCTTATTGCAGATGGACAAATCAATTAATTATCCTAATTGAAATACAACTTTCTAAAAAATTTAAGTCAAAAACACTTCTATATTTACATAATTTAAAATCAAATTAATAGCACTTGTCGAACTCTTTCACACCAAAATTTACATATTCCATTGCAATATATACTTTCTACAGATGTCCTTTAAAAATAAGCAAATAAACAACATCAAAATTTTCATATACCATTACAAGGTGTGCTTTCTTCAAAAGTCCTTAAAAAATAAACACGTCGTTTAATTCATTCTTATTGTAGATGAACAAATCAATTAATTATCATAATTGAAATATAACTTTCTAAAAATTTAAATCAAAAATACTTCTATATTCACATAATATAAAATCGAATTAATAACACCTGTCGAACTCTTTCACACCAAAATTTACATATCCCATTACAATATACAGAAGTCCTTGAAAAATAAACAAGCCGTTTAGTTAAACGACCTTCAAGCGGGATAGTCACAAGTCATGATTCACATCAGATCCATTCAAATCGCATCTGCAAATACTTACATTATTCTTATTGTAAGGTGAACAAATCAATTAATCATCATAATTGAAATATATAATACGAAAAATTTAATTAAAACTTTTTTTAAATCAAAAACATTTCTATATTTACATAATTTATATTCGAATTAATAGCACCTGTCGAACTCTTTCACACCACAATTTACATATTCATTACAATATACAATTTCTACAGAAGTCCTTTAAAATATAAGCACGCCATTTAATTGAGTGTCTATCCACGTCACTATGTCTATCACTAACCACGCCATGTACCATGCAGATCGCAGCTGTAAGTATTTAAATTATTGCTATTGTCGATGAATAAATCAATTAATTTTCTTAATTAAAGTAAATCTTTTTTTTAATCAAAAACATTTCTATATTTACATAATTTAAAGTCGAATTAATAGTACCTGTCCAACTCTTTCACATCAATAATTTACATGTCCCATTACAATATACACTTTCTACAGAAGTCTTTTAAAAATAAACAAGTCGTTTAATTAAACGACCTGTTATTTTGACCTGACCTGACATTCACAATTCATCAGATCCCATACAATTCGCACCTTAAATAATTCCTATTGTAGATAAACAAATAAATTAATTATCCTAATTGTAATATAATCAAAAAATCGAAATATCTTTATTATTAAATATCTTTTTTTAAATCAAAAATATTTCTATGTTTACATAATATAAACTCGAATGACTAGCACCTGTCGAACTCTTTCACACCGAAATTTACATATCCCATTACAATATACAGAAGTCCTTTAAAAATAAACAAGTCGTTTAATTAAACGACCTTGAAGAGGGACAGTCACAAGTCACGATTCCCATCAGATCCCATTCAATTCGCAGCTGCAAAGAAAGGTCCAATTTCTTCCAACTCCTCTTCAATTTCTGATGAAGTCCACCGGGGGTAAGTGCTCTTTTATCGACATTCTAATGTAACGAAATTCAATTTCAGCCTTACTCAAACGACATTCGATTTATACAAAAATGGAATCCTCCCCTCCACACCCGTGGAATCATGGAAACGGATTCCAATGATCTAGGCACAGAGCACGCGATCGATTGTTTGATCAAATAATAGAATCATCAATTTAGGGAGTTGTATTGATTCTTCGTCGGGAAAAGTCCACCCAGATAGACTGGAACATTTTAAACTTAAATGGATCTTATTCGAAGAGTTTTTATTATTCATTTTCTTTTTATTGGATTTCCCCAAGGAACTTAACGGCCACGATGTTCTATTTCACAGAATAATTAGCGACGGTAAGACATGGGGTTTATTGCCTCAAGATTGTCGATCAGTTGATGGTAAGAGTTTGGAAATTTTCCTTAGGGGACAGACAATTTGCCGACTTTGGAGAGAAGTATCCATGAATTCGTTTAAAAGAATATTCTATTCCTTACGTGTTTCTTGTATATTAAAGTTAAAACGCTATAATAAGCATTTACACTGTAAAAATAAAGATAGAAGGGATATGGAAGATTATTGACTTTTATACTTTTCTGTTAATTAAAATTCTAAAAAATATATCAAAAGTTCAAATGACATTATTTTGTATCGCCTTAAGTTGTTCAGTTATAGGAGAATACATCATTTGAATTTGGGTAAAGTATTTTGACAGTGTGTTAGTTAAATTTGCAGAAAATAAGATGCTCGCTAGGAACCTGATGGCCGAGTAACAAGCATCCCGGCGCTGGGTACCATGCATGCTGGTAGTGGCTCAGTATCCACTTTAAACAGTAGGATCTAATCTAATATTACTGTAGGGCGTACAACTGACCAACCTACCACGTAAAAACTTTTCACACCAAAATTTACATATCCCATTACAATACACACTCTCTGCAGAAGTCCTTTAAAAATAAACAAGTCGTTTAATTAAACGACCTACGAGAGGGACAGTCACAAGTCACTATTCCCGTCAGATCCCATTCAAATCGCATCTGTAAATACTTAAATTATTCTTATTGTAAATGAATAAATCAATTAATTATCATAATTGAAACATGTCTTTCCCAAAATTCAAATATATATATAAGTATTTAAATCAAAAACCTTTCTACATTTACATAATTTAAAGTCGATTTAATAACTCCTGTCGAACTCTTTCACACCAAAATTTACATATCCCATTACAATATGCACTATCTACAGAAGTTCTTCGAAGATAAACAAGTCATTTAATTAAACGACCTTCAAGTGGGACAGTCACAAGTCACGATCAGATCCCATTCAATTCGCAGCTGCAAAGAAAGGTCCAATTTCTTCCAACTCCTCTTCAATTTCTGATGAAGTCCACCGGGGGTAAGTGCTCTTTTATCGACATTCTAATGTAACGAAATTCAATTTCAGCCTTACTCAAACGACATTCGATTTATACAAAAATGGAATCCTCCCCTCCACACCCGTGGAATCATGGAAACGGATTCCAATGATCTAGGCACAGAGCACGCGATCGATTGTTTGATCAAATAATAGAATCATCAATTTAGGGAGTTGTATTGATTCTTCGTCGGGAAAAGTCCACCCAGATAGACTGGAACATTTTAAACTTAAATGGATCTTATTCGAAGAGTTTTTATTATTCATTTTCTTTTTATTGGATTTCCCCAAGGAACTTAACGGCCACGATGTTCTATTTCACAGAATAATTAGCGACGGTAAGACATGGGGTTTATTGCCTCAAGATTGTCGATCAGTTGATGGTAAGAGTTTGGAAATTTTCCTTAGGGGACAGACAATTTGCCGACTTTGGAGAGAAGTATCCATGATATTCGTTTAAAAGAGTATTCTATTCCTTGCTGATTTTTTATATATTAAAGTTAAAACGCTATAATAAGCATTTACACTGTAAAAATAAAGATAGAAGGGATATGGAAGATTTTGACTTTTATACTTTTCTGTTATTTAAAATTCTAAAAAATATTTCAAAAAGATCAAATGGCATTATTTTGTATTGTCTTAGGTTGTTCAGTTATAGGAGAACACATCATTTGAATTTTGTTAAAGGATGTCTGCATTACTGTATTTGAATTTGCTGAAAATAAGATGATGACTATGGTCATGATGGCAGAGTAGTTAGCGCTCCGGCGCTCAGTGCCATTTATACTTCTAGTGATTCAGAATGCATTTCAAACATTTGGCCCAGGTTTAATATGACAGTAGGGCGTAGAGATGACAACTCTACTCCATAAAAACAAATCCTCTCCAATTTCGAAATCTGCCTACTGGCAGGTTGGCCTGCCATAGTGCTGTTGTCCCAATGAAGAAGATGCTGACTGCTTTTTAGGTCGTTAGGATTAGGTCGTTTAGAATTAATTTAAAGTTTCGTATTAAAAAAGCTTCGTATTATTTAAAATGAATGAAAAATAAAAATTTGTTTAATGTAAAAATTTGCACAATAGATAATTAGGTAAAACTTAGGCCTTTTTATGTGATAAACTTGTTGTAATGAAATAATAAGTTTTGGAAATAGTAATTGCTAAATATATATATTTTTTTTTAGGTTGCAACCATAAAAATAGACATCATGTTCATTTTCTTAAGACCTATGAGTTTTTACTTTAATAAAGCTTTTTTTTATTTAATATCTAATGCGCATAGTTGTGAACTCTAATCTTAAACTTTACAAAAGTACCACTTGAAAGGCAAAAACTTTTTACTACTATAGATTTTCCAATAAGACTGGCACAAATATTTCCATAAAAAGAAAAGCAATCGAAAATATGATCACAGTCGAAAATGCCAAACTGGAAAAAATATGCAACGAAAATTTCCACATTATATAAATAGGCACTGCTAGATAATCATGCTGTGCTAAGAGAAAAATGTCTCTTGTAGAATAGAATGAAATAAGTCAGTAAAGGCCAGATAAATTGAACCAGAACTTTTTTTAATGTCGTACATTGCAAATATTTTTAAAGCTCTTTTCGTTTTCTTTTAGTTCACAAAAAAAAGCATATATGTTGCTATATTACTATAACTTTAACTTATTCGAGTTTTTCTTTTTCCTTGGTTACGTATAATCAACTTCATCAACTAACACATTTTATACCATAAACGATACGTATTTTTTTCATGACATTTGTAGCAGAAATGGTAGATTTCTATTCAGTAGAAATGCTGAATTCTGAATTGCACTCACATTGATGTCATACAAATCCATCCATTCGCATTCTTGTCCTCAAATCCAGTGAGTGAAAATTTCTGTACTTCATATTGTCTGGAAGGATATTGTTATATTTAACACATATTTGCACCTCAGTTTTGAACGTAACTCTCTATGATTGGAATCTCACAGGACCATCTAGACCAAGCCCACGTGCCCGTGTGGGCTTGACTCCGTGAAGCTCAATATGAGACCGGAACCTACGGTCATATGAGACCAGACCCTACGGTTTAAAGTGGATTTCGAACCACTACAAAGATTCATGGCACCGATCGCCAGAACGCTAAACATTCGGCGATCTAGGTCACAATTTATCAGGTTTAGGCCTGATGTAGCAAATATAATTTTTTGATCGACTTGCTTTGGAAGTCTCGAGTTGAGCTCTCCGAGTTCAGAAATCTAAAACGATAACCATCAATAAACTGTAATAATTTAGCTAATAAAATAGATAATTCATTTTCTTTATTTGATTTCTTGATGATCTTCCTTGTTTCTGTCAGTTGTCATTATCTTGAAACAATTAGACTTTTTTCAATGAATTTCGTGAATTGACCATTATTTTCTTTGATTTTTATTGATGCTCCTCCTTACTTGTGTAAATTGCTATTCTTTTGAAATAGCTACAGCTTTTTTTCTTTAAATTTGATGAGCAGACATTAATTCTTGGTTTTTAAATGCTCTTTTTTATTTGTGCAAATTGTCAAACAATTTTATTTTATTTCAAGATCATTTATTTTTTTGAATTGTGACACAATTGATTATTTCTGTAAATTAATATTATCTTCTAATGTTCAGACCATTTTATTCTTTGAATAGAATAGAAATTGAATATTTAAAATTTAAATTTTACAAGATTTTGCAAAATTTATGAAAATATAAAATTTTAAATTCTTTAATGGCTAATATAAAACAAGACTTTATAAGATTATTTTTAAAATATTCAAAACTTTTTAGTAATACTTAGGAATATATTTTGTAAACGCAATTATATATTTACACAAATCTTGACATTTTGCAAATTATTATTGTATTAATAGTCGGAATCTTTAAACATTTAAAAATAATTTTCGGAAAGTTAGAAAAAATAATTAGTAGTTAATAATAAAATAAAGTAGTTAACTCACTGTAGCTCCATAATAAATTATACATGACTATTTATTATTTACATTATCTTTAAAATATTTGTATTTAAAAGAAATGAATATGGAGGAAATGTTCTTTTATCAGAATATTATATTAGAATCCATTTTCTTACATGCAAATGCATAAATTTTTAACTAATGCAACAATCACAAATTTAATAATCTTTCGCACAAATGCTTTTAAAACACAGTGATTGTATTTTCAATCGATGATTCTGAGCATGCGTGAACTTAACTGATTTAAATAATTTACAGATTTTTGCCCGTTTTGTACTAAATCTAATTTTGAAGGTATTTTACAATTTATTTGAATAAGTAGTGAAATATTATATATAATACTTAAATAAAAAAAAAAAATGAACGAAAATGTTTAGCAAGCCTATGATGTGCATCGAAATGTTTCAAACCTAGATTAATTTACACAATTTTTAGAATTACTAAAAGTTACTTATTACTTAAAATTCCTTATTATTTAAAAATGATTCTTATACACACTCATTGATAAATAGATGTCTAAGCACCAGCATTACAAACTTCTAGGAGGGATAGGATATACCTAAACAATCTGAAATCGCACAGCAAACTTGTGTCGAAGACGGTTTCCATACAAGGTAGATGGCGTTGCAAGAGCTCAAGAATTCCTAAAATTTGGAAGAGATCCTTTATTTTTACACAATAATGAAGTGATTGTTTTCAGCCTTGCCTTGAATTATGTAGAATAGTTTGTTTATAATGCGCATGTGCCCCTTCTGTTTTCTATATAAGGGAAGTAAACCAAGATCTATGTTGTCTTGTCTCAATTGCTTGTAAGTGAACAGGTGTCCAATAAAGTGGATAGGTATTCACAGAGTATTTTCTAAGTACACCTTCAGACACCTTTCAAGTCTGGTACAATAGTAGGAGAGATGATTAAATGAACGTAGACTAACCAATCTGGAATGCTGAGCAGTGAAGTGCTGAGCAACTAAGTGAGTAACGCTTGTACGCGAAATGTATTCGTTAATATATTCCCAACAGTAAACTTTTAACAAACTTCACTGATTTCGGCCGTAACGCTTATAACCCTTATAGCATTTGGTCATTAGGGGATTAGACGTGGTGGCTTGTTTAATCGCCGGATTTATCAGGCCCTGATAATTTTCCTGAGGGGATTATCAAGGCACTATGGTATGCTGACTAACAGCTCCGAGGAACTAGTTGTATGCATCCGAGTGGCTGCCGAGGAATCAAAATAGTTCCGAAATATTCTGAACTTCATGAGCTGAAAATGTAAGGATGACATCACATTTTATGGACGACAATTCAAACACATTTGACATGGTATGACGTTTATATTTGTTAGTGTTTACAAAGCTATTCTTGTTGATGAACACAAATTAATAAATTGCACTCACTTGAATGATATGCTTTTATTTTGAGTGTTTACTTTACACTCTACCTTTCCAACCTTCTGTTGCTACGCGATTCCAAATCTTTTAGGTGCACCTACTCCAATTAAAAATTTGTAAACCTGGTGCTGGTACACTCTGTATGTATTGCTTCTAATCGTTGGTAAATAATATTGTTTGTATAAAAGTTTAAATTTTCCTGTGCTATATGATGCACTTCATAAATAGTTTCATTTAATTATTTTTCTGTTTCTCTGTACTGTTTTCTTTTTTGCCCCACAAAAGACAGAAATGCAAGGTAATTATCTAATATTATCTTATAGTCCTACCTGAAGGCAATATACTCATCTGCTCATTAGGTACAATTTGAGAATTAGATTAATTTTACATTATTACTTTTTTTTTCCAAAGTTAATATATTAACTACAAGTAACTAAAGAAACGCAGGTTCTGGTTTATGATTAAACATGAGACTCAATTATGATTGCATTTTATAACGCCTCTCATCAGCTGTTGATCTGCCTTATAGCGTTTTCTTTTTTTCCCACAAAAGACACAAATATACTATAGTACAGTTATTTAATAATTCTACCTGAAGGCAATATACTCATCTTCTTTTTAGACAATGTTCGTGATACTCATCTTCTCATCAAGAACTGTTAGTGCTATGTTTATAAAGAAAGCTCTGATATTATAAAATGTTATGGACAATGTTTAAATCTATTTTAAAATAGATACATACATGCATGAGGAAAAAGGATGAAATTCAGTGTTTAGAAAGAAAAATAACACAAATGACACGTGACGAGAGTTATAGATTGTTTAAAAACAAAATTCAAAAGATAGTTTTCCACCAAATGTCTAAATGACAAGCTCAACAATAGATTGAAAAATAATACATTTGACTTTCAGAATTTTCGATAAGAAAACGACCTTGCAAAACCTAGCTTCTGATTCCACATTAACTTTCTATATTAGTCAACGAAATGCCCGGAGTCATACATGCAGGTGATTTTTTCCTTCTATAAATAAAATTTTCCGTTATCTCTAGTCTAATAAATCATGATCTAAAAAATGCGACCAAGGAAAGAGAGTCTAGCCTTAAGGCCCTTCGAAATGTGATGTGCAACAACACTACAAAGACCAATTTTGCAAGAAATTCAAAAACTGTTATATATTTCAATATCGTGTGAACAGTTAATGGTTTTTCTATACAAACCGCAAAAATAAAATAAAAAACAGATATAAAAAGAACGAAAAAGTTTTTGTTTTGCTGCCAGTTCGTTTTTGTATGCACCATCGGGATATTAAGTTTGGGAGGAAAAATTTAATTTGAGACCTCGAAACCGGTTTATTCCGGTTTTAGCTGCAGGGCGGCGATGAACTGTTTGCCCCTTTATATCGTATTTACGATTGAGTTTGCGCCCCAGCGTTTTTGTAAACAGCCCTGATTGGCCTGAAGGCAGTTTGTTGGATAACAGCATTGTTAAACTCCCTCGATTTTTTTTCCTGGCAAAATTGAAATTTTTCAGTTTGCATTTGTTGAGTATAATGACTTCAGGATATTAGAAAATTTTCAATAGGATGTAAATTAAGATAAGGAAAAAAATGTGTATACCCGTTTTGATTGAATGTTTTCATTATGCAGAAAAACGTGTCTTAATAATATGATTTTTAGATTAGTTTTTTTTATTTTTCTGACTGGAATATTTTAAATAAGATTATTGTGACTTATTAGTTTAGAAAAAATGCTAACCATATGGAAAAATATAATTTCTAATGCATTGCATCTAAAAAGTGACCTAGGAGGTCTGGTCCTAATAATATAATATAATTTAGTTCAAATTATGATATGGGAAACATTTATATTAAAAAAAAAAACATTAAAATTTCTAACGACCATTAAGGGCACGACGAATTTGTAGCTGGAAAGTTAATAGATTAACTACAAGTAATCAAAGACATGCAGGCTCTGGTTTATGGACTGCTTTTTCAGAAACAGAGAGACTCAATTAATTGATGAATCAAATTATGCTCAATTTTGATTAAACACGAGACTCAATTAGGATTGAACTTGTAACGCCTCTCTTCGGCTATCTATCTGCCTTATAGAGTTATCTTTTTTCCCTACAAAAGATAAACTCATGTTTGGGAAAATTGCAACACCATCAAGGACTTACGCGAGGGAGCTGAAATTTTCAGGAAATGCAAATTAGCGCATGATATGCAAACGATTAGAATTTCAAATCCGTAGCGCATGCGTATGCTGAGCAGCGCCCTCTAAACGGCGGATGGATCCGAATAAATAGATGGTTGTAGCGAGGCGTGTATGGTTATCGGTGGTTATCTGCTAGTGGTAAACGTTAGCTCAATCGTTACTTATGCCTCTTCGACGAAAGAGAGCGAGATTTGAACAACTTACAGAGTTTAAACGGGGAGAATCGTCGGCCTTCCTGAAGCTGGATTGTCTTATCGTGCAGTAGCCGCTCGTGTGCAGCGTAACAGCAGCACAGTGATGCGTCTTTGGAAGAAATGGACGGACGAGTGTCGGACAACTCGGAAATACGAGAATGGACCCCGAAATGTGACGTCAGCTCGCGATGATAGACACCTGGTCCGCATGGCGCTGACGGACCGTACAGCTTCCTCTAGACAATATGCAGCACGGTGGTCAATAGGTACAGGTGTTTTATTGTGGGCTTCATCAATTCGTAGACGTCTGCTGCAGCGTGGACAGCGCGTAAGGACTCCTTTATACAGGATCCCTCTCACGCTAAACCATCGCCGCCTGCGGCTACAATGGGCCGCTCAGCCTAGAGACTGGTGTGCTGACTGGCAGCATGTCCTGTTTTCTGACGAATCCCGCTTTAATTTGTGGTACCATGATGGCCGCATTCGTGTCAGACGCTATGCCGATGAACGCCATCTTCCGGAGTGAATTATCGAACGCCACAGTGGACAAACACCCGGAGTTATGGTCTGGGGTGCTATACCATACCATGGACGACCTCAATTGCTAAGAATTGTGGCCAATCTGAACAGCAACCGATACATCAGTGAAGTTCTACAACCCCAAGCTGTTCCCTTCCTTCAAAGCTGGCCAGGCGCTGTATTTCAACAGGACAATGCCCGCCCTCATATCGCTAGGACTGTTCAATCCTTCTTTGCAACGCGGCAGGTACAGCTTCTTCCTTGGCCTACGTATTCCTCGGATATGTCGCCGATTGAATATGTGTGGGATTTCGTTGGTCGGTGTCTCACTCGTGATTCTCGTCCTGTTGCCTGCAGACGAACTTTTGCGCATACAAACAATATGGAATGCTCTTTCCTCAGGCAGGCATTCTGTCGTCAAAAATTTTTCGAGCTTGATTCCATGCCACGTCGTAGCAGCACTTATTGCAGCCAAAAGTGGTGGCTACACAAAATACTGATTCCGATCTCTTTGTTATTGTTTGTTTGCTTGAACATTTAGAGCATTTTGAACTTTGAACATGTTTGCACACTACCACTAAACTGTATTAAATTTCATTCAATATGACGATGATTCCTTCATGGTGTCGCAATTTTCACAAACATGAGTTTACAAACATAGGACAGCCAGGTTTAATAGTTACCTGAAGACAATATACTTTTCCTTATTGAATACTCGTTCAGTGATAACCACCTTCTCATTGGGCGTGACTGTTCGTGCATTGTTGTTAAGAAAGCCCTGATATTAAAAGCTGTTGTTTTAAGTCTAAAAACATATTTTTTTATCTAAATCTGTATTTAATTATTCCATTCGATAGTAAATTATATTGCTCTTATAATATTTAATTTTTTTTCTGTAGTATATGATTTACCTATAAGAATGGGCCTCTTCATGTGTGTCTCAATTGTGACTATGACAGTATTTTGTAATGCTTCTCACAGGCTGTTGATCTACCTTATAGTGTTTTTTTTCTCCAGACAAATATAGGATAATTATTCAATAGACCTACCTGAAGGTGATATACTCATCTGCTCATCAGTGACAATTGAGAAATGGACTAATTTTGCATTATTATTGTTTTTGGCAAAATTAATATATTAACTGCTAGGTAATCAAGACGCACAGGCTCTGTTTTATGGGCCTCTTTTCAGAAAGGAGAGACTCAATTGTGCCTATCATTGCATTTGAAACGCCTCAAGCGGCGACTTGCTTTGTACCTAGTGCTTTCTGGTTGTATTTCATAAAGACACAAATGTAGGGCAATTACCAATAGTCCTACGTAAGCCATATCCATCTGCTCATAAAGAACAAATTGAGGAATAGACTAATTTTCATTATTATTTTTTCCCAAATTTATATATAAACTGCAAGTTGCAGAAGCCAAGTTATAGTATGCCTTATAAATCTTTTCTCAGAAACGGAGAGACTCATTGCGTATATGATCGTATTTGTAACGCCTCTCATCGCCTTAACTTGCCTTAAATGTAGTGCTAGCTGGTTGTTTTTCACAAAAGACACGAATATAAGACATTTATTCAATAGTTCTACCTGCAGGTATTATATTCATCTTCTTATCAAGGACTGTTCCTGATACCCATCAGGGGCTGTGCGTGCTATGTTTATTAAGAAAGCCCTGATAAAAAAAAGTTACTGACAATGTTTAAATCTGTTTTTAAAAATAGATACATACATGCATGAGAAAAATGGATAAAATTCAGTGTTTAGTAAAAAAAATTATGACACAAATGACACACGACGAGAATTTATGGATCGTTTAAAACCAAATTCAAAAGATAGTTTCCCCAAATGTCCTAAATGACAAGTTGAACAATAGATTGAAAAATAATACATTTGACTTTCAGAATTTTCGATAAGAAAACGATGCAAACCCTAGCGTTCCAGATTCACATTAACTTTCTATATTAGCCAACCCCAAAATGCCCGGAGTCGTACATGCAGTTGATTTTTTTTCCTCTATAAATATATTTTCCGTTATCTCTAGTCTAATAAATCAAGATCTAAAACGCGACCGAAGAAAGAGAGTTTAGCCTTAAGGCCCTTCGAAATGTGATGTGCAACAACACTACAAAGACCAATTTTATAAGAAATTCAAAAATTGTTATATATTTCAATATCGTGTGAATAGTTAATAGTTTTCTATACAAGCCGCAAATAAAAAACAATAGATAGAAAAGAACGAAAAGTTTTTGTTTTGCTGCCAGTTCGTTTTTTTGTATGCACCATCGGGATATTAAGTTTGGGAAGAAAAATTTAATTTGAGACCTCGAAACCGGTTTATTCCGGTTTGTGGCTGCAGGGTGGCGATGAACTGTTTGCCCTTTTATATCGTATTTACGATTGAGTTTGCGCCCCAGCGTTTTTGTAAACAGCCCTGATTGGCCGGAAGGCATTTTGTTGGATAACAGCATTGTTCAACTTAGATTTTTTCGGCCAAAATTGAAATTTTTCAGTTTGCATTTGTTGAGTATAATGACTTCAGGATATTAGAAAGTTTTCACTAGGATTTAAATTGAGATAGGAAAAAAAAAAAAAACGTGTAAAGCAGTTTTGACTGAATGTCTTCATTATGCAGAAAACGTGTCTTAATAATAGGAGAAGGAGACTTTTAGATTAGTTTTTTTTTCTCTGACTGAAATATTTTAAATAAGATTATTATGAATCATTAGTTTAACAAAAATACTAAACATGTGCAAAAACACAATTTCAGATGTATTGCAACTGAAAGGGGAGCTGGAATGGTTTGGTGCTAATAAACTATTGTAATTTAGTATAGATTCTGATGGAAAACAAAGTGTATATGGGAAACAAAGTAGAATTTTTGATGGCCGATATGGGCACGTCGAATTTGTGGCTGAAAAGATATTCCCAGTTGCTTGCAAGAGAAAGAATGATAGGTTGAGTGGAGTTTGTCTTTCTGTAGTTATTTTGCGCAAAATTTGGGCTACTTTGGGATCGGAAACTACGTTTAACGTGGATTCTGAACCACTAATGAACTTCTATGCGACTGCCTGAATATGAAACTGATGCTTGTGATACCAAAGGCTATAGCACTAGCCAATTGGCCATCAGGGCCGCAAAAGAATAGGAGGAGAGTAGAGGATGCTCATCGCTTTGGGGTTCCAGTTTTGAAGATGCTGATCACAAATCACAATAATGAAATACGTCCAATATCTTAAACTAAATGGCAGTTTTTATATGAAAAGTTTTATTTTTATTTAAATGCACTATTTTATTTAAATTCTATATCTAATATTTAATAATTCTTAAAAAATAAAAAATTATCTAAAAAATTTAAATATTTAAACTTTTTGATATTTTTCATGCAGTTTATTAAAATGCACTGATCTTATAACCAAAACTGATGTTCACAGAATAAAGACAAATAGTAACAACATTCTGCAAATTTTTATACCAGAACAGTCATAAACTTTTTAATAATCTTGCTGAAAATTGCGGAAATCAGAAACTGAGGAATTCATGTTGAAAGATTAAAATACAATTTAAATGGTCTTTTTTGACAGTTACATTTTTTTGTTACTGGGGCCGTAATTTATATTCAAATGCGATTTGTTTAAAAGGTATCTCAGATCATGCATTATTTTTTAAAAATCTATTTTTTGACCAAGTTAGTGACAGTTTAGTGACAAAGTTATGTGACCCCGTAAAAATTTGTAAAGCAGTTTAAGGGTGTTTCCATAAGACTAGTTTAATGACACAATTTTTAATTATTATTATTATTTAACAACATAATGATTTGTTACGTTATAATGATAAGTATTATTATTTAACTACATAATTATTTGTTACGTTATAAGGATAAGTATTATTATTTAACTACATAATTATATGTTACGTTATAATGATTATTTAACTACATAACTATTTGTTATGCTATAATATTTATTATTATTACAAGTTGCAACTGAGCCGACTCGTGGATCAGTGACAACATGTGCCGCTGGTGAGCATTAGGGATATTACTACTACACCACAGCACATCACTGTGCCTATAGCTGAGATGCTACTATACAGTTTGGGAATGATGTGGGTGAGAAGTCTGACTGGGCTCTGTGACTCTCTTCAGTCATATGAGACAGAGGCCTACGGCTTAAAGGGATTCTGAACCACTACAAACATCCATGGCACAGCCGAAAGCGTGGCACTGATCGCCAGAATGCTAGACACTCGGCCATTCAGGCCCCGAGCATTACAATCCGCTGACGGCTTTGTCGTAGATATTGTCTCAAAAAAACGAATTGATGGCTTTTGTGATGTTCGGCATCTTTCCTCGTTAATCAGACTACCTGGTAGGAATTTTCCTGGTTTTCTCCCATATGATACACAAAAGTGGGGTAGCTCCCCCCAAAAGTCACTTTTCTTCTCCTTCAGACACGAAGCCAAGTCATACTTCTACGCGCGGATGCTCCATCTCGACAGAAACTTCCTCTTCTTTCTTCAGAACACACGGGTTCATGGACTTAATGTTGTTGTCGACCAAGTAGAATAAGAAATATTATTTATGTAGTGCAGTTAAAATATTGAATGCTCAGAGCGAAATATAATCGTTTGAAGTGTTATCGTAAAATTACTAAAATTAAAAATTACTGAATTAAAATTACTAAACTAAATTACTAATTACTGAAATTACTAAAATAGCTATAAATTACTAATTAAAAAAGTACTAAATTAAAATTACTAAACTAAATTACCAATTACTAAAATTACTATAAATTACTATTTGTTAAAAATTTTAAAAATTACTAAAATTACTATAAATTACTATTTGCTAAAAATTTAAAAAATTACTAAAATTACTAGAAATTACTATTTGCTAAAAGTTTTATAAATTACTAAAATTACTTATTAAATAAATTGACAATAAAAATTACTAAATTAAATTACTAATTATTAAAATTACTTATTACTAACTAAACTGACTATAATAAAAATTACTATTGCAAAATTCAAAAATGCTTACATTTTTAGCGAATTAAAATGAGTACTTATCACTCAGACACAAAAAATTTATTGCATTCAGTATTATTATACTTACTGCAATGAAAAGCTTGTAGAAGTCATATAAATTCGTCTGGCGTATAAATTTAAATATCTTCAATTCATATAAAGAATAAAGAAATCAAATCTTTAATAATATTTTAAAATTTACGAAAAGTCTTCCATAACAAATGCCACAAACAGCATACGGTTTAAATTTTAAAAACCAGAAATATTTAAATAAACCCTATACAACAATTCAGAGTTTATGCAAATGCAAAATAGAATCTGCATTTAAGATTAATACTGCTTTAAACCCAAACTTCTGAAATAGGAAAAGCTTCATGCGTTTTCAAAAAGTTTAATCCATGGTACATGGATACGTCAAACTAGTCAACAAACGTTAATCTCTTCTTTAGAGATACAGTCCTCGAGAAAAACCATTTGTTTGCATTTTAAAGGTCCTTTTTTTTTTGTAAGCCAGTCAGTTTTGAAGAAATTATCAGATAAAATAAAATATCCTTGAAGAGATATCTCTTCGTAATTTTTATTTATTGTAGAATAGAGAAAAGAAAGGGGGTTTGATGTCTGATAAATAATTTATTTGCATCCGTTCAAATATTCAGATTTAAAGGAATTTTTTTTTTTCATTTGGGGATTACTGTAGAATTTATATCAGCTTTTAGAATACAATTTATGATGAACAGCTTGAAAATTAAATTCACATAAAATAATGAATTTGCATTTAATTTTCGTTGTGGATTTTGTTCCTTTGTTGTCTATTGCACCACAAATATGCTTTAAATTAAGAGATTATAAGTTCGGTCTTCAAGTCTTTCATAAAATTTCTTCAAAAAGGTAGGTTTGGTTTGTCACTCTATGGTCATTTTTGGTTTTCATCTACGGTCACTTAAGGGAAAATAGACCTGGACGTACAGTTTAACGTGGATCCCGAACCACCAACAAACATCCATGCCACCGCCAGGATTCGAACATGAAGCGTGTTTTATTAAGAGGATCTATATTGATTGGGTCACTCCAGACTCAATTTTTTTTTAAGTCCAGAATAAACTGATAGAAAATTATAAAAAAAGTGATTTATGATCACAACAAAGGCAAAGGTTTTTTTTTTGTAGAGTGACTTGACAATAAAATCACCGCACCTCTATTTACATAATTACGATATTAAACATTTATTCCAAAAAGAAATTACATTTAATGCATTTAAAAAGGACTAATTTAGGCTGAGTAACTTGCTCAGAAAAAAAAAATTAAAAGATAAATTTTTAGTTTAGTATTTTAATTTTTAAGATTAGTAAAATATAAGCAGTAATTTAACAGTTAAAAGATTAAAATTTAGATAAAAATTAAATAATTTGGAAGGACAATTTACCTTTGCTCATTGTAGAAGTTTCAATTCTAGAGGTGGGCTCAAAAAGGCGGAAGGATTCGAACATGCAGCCTGTAGTACCAAAGGTCTGAGTGATAGGCAAATAGGCCCTCAGGCCGCTCAAAAAGGTAGATGTTTGATACATGACCTGTTGGTAACGTGTGCAACTGAAGTAAAGATCACGGTTCTAATTCGCAGGTGATGCTAGAAGCAGTCACTGCTTTCAGATACGAGTAGATTCGATGGCGATTGTGACAATATATGTAAAGCTACTCAACCCGATAACTTGATAGGAGTTTGATCCGGTAATTTAATATTAATCATCATCATCATCATTGGCTCAACAGCCTAGTGTGGGTCAAGGCCGTCTACCTATTGGTAGATTTCGAGATGAGAGGTGTTTTTCTTTTTATACGGGATAGAGTTGTTAGGTCTACGCCCAACGCTCAACAGTCGTATGACACCGCAACCTACGGCTTAGAGTGGATTCCGAACCACTACAAACATCCATGGTATCGCCGGGACTCGAACCCGAACCTGTGGTACCGAGCGCTAGAGCGCTAGCCACTCGACCATTCAGACCCAATTTAATATTAACAAGCGAACAAAATTCACAACAATGAAAATTAAATGCAAATTCATTATTTTATGTGACTGGAATTTTCATGCTCATTATCACAAATTGTATTCTAATAGCTCATATAAATTCTGCATTAATCTTCAAATCAGAAAAAAAATAATTTTCCTTTAAAGTTGAATATTTGAACACACGCAAATAAATTATTTTTCAGACATCAAACACTTTTCTTTCTCTATTTTATTAAAGATAAAAATTACGAAATTACAGTTTACGACTACAGTTTAACGTGGATTCCTAACCACTAACAAACATCCCTACCACCTCCAGGATTCGAACCTGAAACATGTGGTGTCAAAGGCCAGAGTGCTAGCCAATTAGGCTATCAGGCCGCTCAAATATGTAGGTGCTTGATACTTGATCTAATGGTAACGTGCGCAATCAGAGTGAAGGTTTGGTTTGTCACTGTACGGTCCTTTTGTGCACACTTTGGGCTAATTAGACCGGGAACTACAGTTTAAAGTGGATTCTTAACCACTCACAAACATCCATGCCACCACCAGGATTCGAACCTGAAGCCTGTGATACCAGCTGCCACAGCGCCATCAGGCCGCACTAGAGTGAAGGAGATCACACTTCTAATCCGCTGGTGATGCTCGGAGCAGTGACTGCCTTAAGAAACGAGGAGACTCGATGGCGAATATGGCAGCGTGCATAAAGCATCTCTGCCTGATAATTTGATAGGAATTTGACAAGCCGATAGTTTAATTTGAACTAGGAACAAAATCCAAAACGAAAATTAAATGCAAATTCATCATTTTATGTGATAGAAAATTTCAGGCTGTTTTGTGTAAATACTCTTCGAAATCTCTGTTACGTCCCTTGGTCACATATGTGGAATTCAGTTTTTTATAATTGTAATTATTATCAGTAATTAAAAAGAACAAAAATTTGCTAATAAATTATTCACTACAGAATCAACAAAAGAAAAATACAAAATCTTATGGTTTAACTGCGCTGATAACAGTATTTACAGTGTACAGTTGGGAATATAAAAATTGCGTAAATCTGTATTTCGATATCAAAAGTTGTGGGAATAATTGAACAAATAGTTAGTATTTGATGAAGGTATTACTAGATTAATTAAACATACGGAGTTTTAATAACTAATTCCGGAATATAAATGAATAATTTATGCCCAAATGTATGAAATTATTTCACTTATAAATTACGATTGACGCATAACGGAGTAAATCGTAATAAAACAAAAATTAAGTCATTTTTTTTCTTATAAAGAAATCGTCCCTGAAGAGATTAAATAAAAATATTAATCTCGCAATCTAGTTCTGTCTACCTTATGTGCTTCAAAGTTAATTCCTTTACTTTTGCTCCTTTGCGTTATCCTACAGCGCGGTGATAAAATTTTACCCAAGCTTTATTTAGTGAATACATTTAAATTCAAGATCAGGGAACAAAATGCTATGTTCAGTGTTAAAAATTAAGATGTTATGTTCTACAATAAACTAAGAGTCTTGCTCAATGTTAAAAAATAAAATGTTATGGTCAAAACGAAACAAAAATATTTCGATGTTAAAAAAATAATAAACTGAAGTGACAAAAGTCATGGGATAGCAATATGCAAATTTTCAGATGGCAGTAGCATCGCGTAGAACAGGTATAAATGCGCAGAGCTTTCATTTCTGATCAAGGTAATCATATGAAGAGGGTGTGACGTGATGATGCCCGCCCGACGCGAATTAACAGACTTTGAACGCGGAATGTTAGTTGGAGCTAGACGCATGGGTCATGCCATTTCGGAAATCGTTAGGGGGAATTCAACATTCCCAGATCCACTGTGTCAAGATTGTGCCGAGAGTATGAAATTTCAGGCATAACATCCCACCATGGACAGCGCAGAGGTCGACCGCCTGCACTTAACGACCGAGACCGGCGACGTCTGCAAAGAGTCGTAAATTCTAACACACAAGCAACACTGCGTCAAATAAGCGCAGAAATCAATGCGGGACGTACAAGGGACTTGTCTGTTAGAACTGTGCGGAGAAATTTGGCTTTCTTGGGCTATTCGCAGAGACCGACTCGAGTGCCTTTACTGACAGAACGACACGCTTGCAGCGACTCTCGTGGGCACGTGAGCATATCGGTTGGTCCCTAGATGAATGGAAAACCGTGGCCTGGTCCGATGAGTCACGATTTCAGTTGGTAAGAACTGATGGTAGGGTTCGGTGTGGCGCAGACCCCACGAAGCCATGGACCCAAACTGTCAGCAAGGCACTGTTCAAGCTGGTGGTGGCTCCGTAATGGTGTGGGCTGTTTTTTTCATGGTATGGACTTGGTCCTCTGGTGCGACTGGACCGAACATTGACTGGAAATGCTTATGTTCAGCTACTTGGAGATCACTTGCAGCCATTCATGGACTCGGCTGTGCCCAAACAACGATGGGATTTTTATGGATGACAATGCGCCATGTCACCGGGCCACAACTGTTCGCGATTGGTTTGAAGAACATTCTGGACAATTCCAACGAATGATCTGGCCACCTAGATCGCCCGACATGAATCCCATCGAGCATTTATGGGACATCATCGGGAGGTCTGTTCGTGCCGAAAATCCTGCACCATCAACGCTTTCACAATTATGGACGTCTATCGAGACAGCATGGCTCAATATTCCTGCAGAAGACTTCCAACGACTTGTTGAGTCCATGCCACGTCGAGTTGCTGCACTTCGCCGGGCGAAAGGAGGTCCGACACGATATTAAGATTTATCCCATGACTTTTGTCACTTCAGCGTATGTTATTTTCAACAAAGAGGCAAGAATGTTATAATCAATGTTAAAAATAAAATGTGACGGTCAACAAAGAAACAAGAACGTTATGATCAATGTTAAAATGTAAAATGTTATGGTCAACAAAGAACCAAGAATATTTCAGTGTTAAAAATAAAATACTATGGTCAACAAAGAAACAAGAATGTTATATTCAAAGTTAATAATAAAATGTTTAAAAGGAAGTAAGAATATTATATTTAGTGTTTGGAATTGGAATTACTGGAACAAAATGGCTAGAACATGACAAAAACGATAAGTCCTGCAGTTACTCTAAATGTTGTAAATAAACTGTAAAAAATTAAAATAAATCCATAATATCAAAACATAAAGCCTCAAGAAAACTACTAAGTTATTAAACAAGTATTAATATTCAATATTTGCAAAAAAGAAGCTGTGTACAAAAATACAAAATAATAGCCAAGAATGTAATAATGTTTGTTGCGTATTTCATTGAACACAATATCCCATTTTCTAACATTGAAAACCTAATGAAAGTCTTTTTGTTTGTTTTTTCCTCCACTCTAAGGCTGTGCTCACCAAGGCGACAAGATGCAAGCGAAAAAATTTGGCCCATCACTAGCCTCACCGCGGTCGCCTGAAACCGGTTTTAGTAGTCCACCGCTTGGAGTTGAACGACTTTCAACTCGAAGCGGTTTTTCACCAGGCGTAATGCTATTTCTTGACGTTTCGCTGTGAAGGGTCAAAGAAAAAATTTGTCGCCTTTGCCTCTTGCATCTTCACGTCTCTCGCCTCGGTGGAACGAGAGAGCCTTTAACCCCGTATTTAGGTAAGGGATTACCCTTACCAGTTAGAAAGGTGAAGATCTAATAAAAGTCTGCAACTTAGCCCCTTCCTCACAGCAAAAGTTTGCTAACAACTATTAGTGGGACGAACGAAACTGCTTACATTTGCTATATTCAATATGAAATAGATATATAATTTAATATGGAACAGCTCTGAGGGAAATGTATTACTGAGCTATGCAAGATATGAGAATTTTATATAACAATTGGCGATAGTACAGACATCTCTACTATATAGATTTTGAGCTGGAAGAGTTGTTGGCTAATATGACATCGTGATTATGATGCCATATGATTGTTAAACAAGTAAAATAGAAATGTAGTAAAATTTGGGAGCGATAATTGTTCTTCTGTGATAGGGAAATAGAATCTTTCAAAATTGCTTTAAAAATAATGTTCCATTGATTTTAGTCATGAAATTTAAAATTGTTTGTTTTCAACGAATCTGCAAAGGTTTGCCTTCATATTTAAAAGCATTTAAAAATGTTACTGCATATTATTAAAAATTCTTTCAACAGCAGCATGCTTTTTATCCTATTTAGGAACTAGCTAATACTTTTATCCATAAAAATCTCCAAACTATGCCTAATAAGATGGCTATCAAATTTCATCTATATTATGCATAGAAATACATAAGATTAAGAGTAAATAATACTAAATTTTATATTTGTTTTACGTTGATGATGGCCTGATGATTGAATGGCTAGCGCTCTCTCCTGTTTGGTATGACCAGGTACAGGTACGGTGCTCGGTACCACAGGTTTCGAGTTCGAGTTCCGGCGGTGCCATGGATGTTTGTAGTGGTTCGGAATCCATTTTAAGTGGTAGGTTCCGGTCTAATAGGATCGTAGACAGTTGTGTGGTAGTGTTACTAGCGTCCACATGATATCTTAAAGCTACACGTGCCCCCGGGTAGTGCTAACTGAGTAACAAAGGGTGCAGCACTTGCTTATGGCATGAAAATTAACTGTCTCTACATTAGAACAACAACACTATCTGTTTTACTTAATCTTGATAACAATTATTTAAAAAAAATTATATGCGTTTAAATAAGTGTTTATTTATTTTTTTATTATATCAATTAAACATTTAATTTTAACGATTCTTACTAGTAAATCATTAAAACTTAAATTAAATTTTACATAAATAAAAGTTTGTAATTTAAAAAAAAGGAATGTGGTAATAAGGGTTATACGATTAGAAAAATAATG
The DNA here is from genome assembly GCA_021605075.1 of Caerostris darwini. Classification (NCBI taxonomy): domain Eukaryota; kingdom Metazoa; phylum Arthropoda; class Arachnida; order Araneae; family Araneidae; genus Caerostris; species Caerostris darwini. The sequence continues at coordinate 48,800 of BPLQ01012799.1, forward strand.
ATTTTCTATTTGTTCATATAAAAAAATGACTACGTTATTAATTGCATAGAATATGAAAAGAAATGAAAGAATGATCGATCATATTGCTTCCTTTTTTGTGTGGGTTCACGCAGGTCGCAAGACAATGAATTACATACAGAAAAACCCTGTAATCTAATTCGATGAATCAAAATAAAATAATTTAGTGAGGGATATTGACAAGAATGTCGTTTAATTAAAGCTCACCTGTATGGAGAAGGTCTTCCATCTGGCCATGACAACATAAAAAATTAGAAAATCATAGAGGGATATCAATTACTCACCACCTGGTCCGAAGAAGTTAACTACCTCACCCATCCCTTGCATTCTTTTCCGGGAAAAAAATATCCTGAGCCGAAGAAGATTGATTCACGAATCATCCATCTCTCCATCGAGGGTCTCCTGCGATTCATCAGGACCCGGTGTCTGCGAAAGAATGGAGGGACCTTTTTTTATTCTTTTGTTTAGTGCTCTGATCTCCCGTAGAGACAATCTGTGAAGCAAAGTTCAGATTTACGAGCAGTAATATTTCTTTACGAAATGGATTATTCCTTGCCCAATTCTGGCTCAACTGTAACGTGCAAAGTTTAGAATCCGCTTACAGCGTCAGTAAGGCCTAAAGGCCAATGGACTAGCGCTCTGGCTTTTGGTACCACAGGCTTCAGTTTCGAATCCTCACGGTGTCATGGATGTTTGTGAGTGGTTCGGAATCCCCGTTAAGCTGTAGGTCCCGGTCTAATTAGCTCAACGCGTGAATAAAATTAGTGTAGAGCGACAAACCACACTATCCCTAATAAAAAAAATATACAATTTTAGCAATATCATATGTAGAAATGTATTAGACAAAAGGTAAATAATACTCAATCTTATACCTATTTTACCTAATATTTTTAAAAAACTATTTAAAAAACTTATATGCCTTTAAATATAAGTGTTTGTTTATTTTCTTATTAATTCATTTTATCATTTAATTTTCCCGATTCTTACTAATAAATCATTAAAACTGAAATTAAATTTTATGTAAATAAAAGTTTGTAATTTGAAAAAAATATTGCGTTAAAAGTAGGTTATATTAATAGAAAAATAAAAAATTTTCATTTGTTCATATAAAAGAAGTCTAGGTTATTAGTTGCATAGAATATGAAAAGAAATAAAAGAATGATCGATCATAAGGACAAAAATTGCTTCCTTGTGGGTTCACGCAGGTCGCAAGACAATGAATTACATACAGAAATAAATATATGTTTTCGTTCACGTTTGGAGCTTTGGTCAGATGAATGGGTATAATGCACTTTAATATCTATGAAGAAATTGCATTAAACAAATTAAAAACATAAATATAGTCACTATAGCACGAAACAATCCCCTTGTAAGTATTCTTTAAGGCTTATTTATCATATATGTTAACATATAAGATTTGCAATCTTCAGTCACACATCGTGACCACTTGTTAAGCCAGAATATACACTCTTGTATATTCTTGAAATGGTGTATTATGGAGTATTCCTTTATATGTACACCCACTGCAATGTAAGCGCCACCGCTTTTTAGATTGCTCATTTCCCACGTTAACGTCGAAAGTTGGTGTAACAGCATTAATGTGTGACTGACCGTATATATATATATATATTGTACATAAAACATCATGGGACCAAATAAAGGAACTATATATAGGTTATAACTGTGCTGGAAACATTTCTTAAAGAACTGCTGTATGTATAACTGCTGAAACATTACTAAGGAACTGCTATATTTAATTCCTATTTGAAATTGAGAAAACTTGAATGGAACACTCATGCATAAAGTTGCCTGGGAATAAGCAGCCACTGCATCGATGCAAATTTAAATAGGGCTTTATGATATTTTGGCACAATCTCAAAGGACACAAAGCCTTACAAGGAAAAATTTTGCGATTTGGGATCCACCTTATAATAATATTTATTTTTTCCAGAGACCCTGGTATGGCCATTGATGTATTTGATGGAAAGTGATAATCTTGCTGTCTGGCAGATGGGAGGAGGGAGCGTCCGCCCACTGCACAGACATCCTGGGGACCTGAGGAACATGTGGAACTCTCGGGAAGCCAGATTTCCCGCCCCATCTGCCGCAATCCCAGACGAGTCTCGACTCCTCTCCCACCTTCCAGGATTGGGCCACCCGTACAGCAAGATGGCGATGGGCCGTGTGCGCAGAGCGGCGACTCAGATGGAGCAAGTGAATCTCAACTGAAATGAAAACAAAATTTTTCAGATTGTGAAATACATATACTGCCCACACAGTGATTAAATGAATAATTCACCCTTGAAAAGACAAAAAAATGAATTTTTCTGGAGTAAAATGTGGACATTTATGATGCAAATGTCAGAAGAAAGGTTTGTACCGAATATAGGTCACAAGTTCTTTTATTTTTGCACATGTTAGTTTGGAAATGGCGTGAGGATAACAGAGACCACTTGGTTTGGCTTTGTTTAGTCGGTCATCTTTTTGAAAACCACACAGAGGGTTAAAACAGATCAGATCACCTCGTTATAGTTTAACGTGGATTCGAACCATCAACAAACAGATTCAAGTTGATCGCCAGGTTTGAAACTTGTGCTCGTGGTAAAACGAACAACGAAAGTAAACCATTAATTGACCGTCGTAGGGCCGCCGTAGAAACCATAACATACAACATTATTAGTTCATCTATGCTTGAATTCTTCAGTTCAGAAAATCCAACTCACTAGTCTTCTCATAAATTCCCTAAGATAGCTGAAGTAATTTTTTAAATGGCAAGTTAAATGACACATTTTTAAAATAAAATAAACGAAACAAAAACTAATCACCTGAAAATGTAGAAATGGACATGTGTGTGAAAAACAAAAGATTCGAAACCAAATTACTTAATCATTGTTCTTAATGCAGCTGGCAATACAGAAGTTAATTTTATGGTTAAACAAGAGCTGCACCGTTGTTACCTGATTTAGCACTACCCAGGGCCATGTGTAGCTTGAAGATATGTTACGGCGAATAACACTACCCCCCACAAAACTCAGCGGCGTTCCTTATTACATAGGATTGGAACCTACGGTTTAAAAGCTGATTCCGAAGCAAACTATTACAAATATCCATGTTAAAGCAGGATTCGAACCTGTGGAACTCGAGCGCCAGGAGTTTCGCCATAGCCACCTGGGCTTGCTAAGGCCCCTATACTTATCAATGATGACACTAAAAATGATTTGGTTGTTACAGTCCATATTTATAAAATACTTCCAAATAGCTGAATCTCATTTAAATGACTTTTCATCGGAGATTGCTACAATTACTATCCACCGAAGTAAGCACATTAAAAAGCAAACAAGATAAGGTTGCCCATACTATTTACATCTGTTTCGAAAGTGCCGCGCCGCCAGTTGTACGCCCCTTTTCCAATAGGCTTTTGGCACAATGCAAAATATGGTGTGTATAACCAGAAGTTCTAGGGAACATTATGTTTATTCCCAAAAGCAGGGAAAAAAATGAGACAGCCCAAATCAAGAACTATAAATAGCAGAAAAAAACTCATTTTGAAGTTGTCCTCTCCCCAAAATGAAAATGAATAGACTAAAATATGGAATTGGACTTGTCTGATTTTTAATTTCTGTTACTGTGAGTAAAAAGGTACTTCGATGAATCTAATTAGTAGAATAAAAATATATTTGAAGAGAAGTAGATTCATACTCACCCCGACCTGAGATTTAATACACTATAACGTCTTGTAAGTATTTCTTCGGATGTAATTTTAGTAGAATGAAAATATCGACATTGAGCAAAAGACAAATATCTGGATGCTGCTTATTTGTGGTATAATTAATATCAAACTAAAGAAAAATAAATAATACTATGTTTGTTATAAAGTGAAGGATTTCTGAGCAGTAGACCAAATTTCTTCAGAAAAAATGAATAAAATGAATTTGGGAACCCAAGTCATTGGGATGAGCAATCTTAGAACGTCACAGACGGAATATAACAAATGGAAGATAAGTGAATATTTTTATTAAGTAAATGCTTATTATTATAAAATAATGGCTACAGATCAAACAGCATAGAAGTGATAGCAATATCAACCATCATCAGCCAAAGATTGAATATTGCATTGTATAGTACTGATTAAATTGATGAAAATGGGGTATGGATTTGTC
>BPLQ01012800.1:0-72825 GCA_021605075.1 Caerostris darwini
TGTATATATCTGTTCAATTGATGTCTACTGCCAAACGATTTTTTCCAACTTGAACTCATCTAAACCCCTCTATATCGTCTGAAAATCAATTCACCCGTGAAGTCCACATCCCTTAAAACGACACTTAATAAAAAGAAATTGACCAATTTCCTCTCTTAAGTTCCGAAAATCTCTCTTCCACCCCCACCACCCCTTATTCCTCATGCATTAAAAACGTTCGAATATGATGGTGGAAGGGGGAGCACAGAATGGTGACCCCATAATCGTTTGAAGTGGTCACTTTATCTGCAGTAACAGAGTACGTGACTAGAAGACTAAGTAATCAGTTTTAGATCCCCCCTCCCAACACTTTTTTTTTTTTTAACCTCTTCACCAACTCGCAGGAAATATCGCAAACGATAATGAATGAAATGCTGTTCGACTCCCCCGCCCACCCCCCGGAATAACACTCCTTCATATTCTTGGCCAGCGATGTATAAGAGCTTCTTCTTTCAAAAATCCGTGGGCATTCAAGTAGAAATGGCAGTTTATTGTTCGTGAAAATCGTAAACTGGTGCATTCATGGCCATTTATAAATAGCAGTTGGGCACGATATTTATTGCGGATAAATAATAAGGTGTATTTATTGTGGATAAATAATAATAAACCATGTGAGATTCGGAGATTGGACACAAAGTAATTTTTTCATAAAAATAAAAGGCCTTTTCCTGTTTATGACAGTAGTTTTAACGTGCAGTATGACAGCGATTGGGTTTCGTGACAATTTAAAAAAAAAAGATAATATAAATTATTGTTTGTGGTAATATAAATTATTTTTCATGGTAATGTAAATTGTCTCTGGTTGAAATAAATCTTAAAAAGTGGTTAATATTCAATCTGACATAAACGTTGAATAACGTTTCTACTACTGTGCCCAAAAAGTAAGACCAATTATTTATTTTTCAAAAACTCTTTATTTATTCTTCCAAATTTATTTCATCGTCTTCAAAGTAATCCCATCCAGACACAATGCACTTATGCCAACTTTTTTCCAATCCTCAATGCATACTAAAAAGTCATCGGCAAGGATGGCCTTCAAACCGCGCAGCGATTCACGTTGAATCTCTTCAATCGACTCAAAACGGTGTCCCCGGAGAGGTCTTTTGAGTTTAGGTAATAGTCAAAATTCACACGGTTCAAAAGTCACGAAGAATCAATGCGGTGTGAGTTGGCGCATTCAGTGTTTTCGGTAATTCCAATATCATCAGCAAGGTCTCTTAATTGTAAATCGACGGCTTGCAAGCACCGAATCTTTAATTTTTTGGAAGTGAGCTTCGTTGGATGAGGTTAATGGTTGACGGGCTTAGTCTTCAACGCGTTCTCTGCCTTCTTTGAACTGTTTATACCACTTCTAAACATTTCTTTCCGATATAGGAATGCTCACCCAATGCTTTCTGCAAAATTGAATGCAAGTTCTTTGCTCAATTAATGCAGACATTTCAAAAATGGCCGGAATCAGTTTTAGCATCTCACAAGCCGAGAGTAACTCAAACACTAATGAATACACTCAAGAGCCAAAACATTATGACCACCTGTCAATAACGAGTTGGCCCACCTTTGGCGCGCAACACAGCTTCAACCCGCCTTGGCATGGATTAATACCACCACTTAATACCAGTTAAATACCACTTCTACCTGATCACGTGCCTTCCACGTCATCCAGGCGAGTTCATTGCAAAATGTAGGGGTGGTCATAATGTTTTGGCTCTTGAGTGTATTTTGACTTGAAATTTCACACAGATGTCAAGTACAGTGCCAGCTACCTAAAAAAGAAAAAAAAATTGAAATTCTATAAGCCCCGGGATTTTTAAATTGAAAATTGGTTCTACTTTTTGGGCACAGTAGTAAATAATAATAAACCATGTAAGAATCGGCGATTGGATAAAAAGTAATTTTTTTCATAAAAATAAAAGGTTTTTTACTGTTTATGACAGTAGTTTTAATGTGCAGTTTGATTGCTGTTGCATTTCGTGACAATTTTCCAAAAAAGGTAATATAAATTATTGTTTATGGTAATATAAATTATTTATCATGGTAATATAAATTGTCTCTATTTGAAATAAATCTTAAAAAGTGGTTAACCTCGATGTGTACACAATAAATAACATTTCTAGTGTTTGATTAAAGTAAGTGGTAAGTTATACATTAGAATATGAGCAATAAAAATTCGGTTTTATCAGTTATTACATGGTACTGATATTCATAGCAATCAGAAATGAAGCAATTAAACCACTGAATGTGAAATCCCTAATATGAATAATAAATTTCTCAAATATGAAAGGAATAATACTGCATATTTAATGATGTAGTTCATATTTAATGAATAATGCAATCATTTTTAGTCAGCATTTACGAGGAAATTAATAAATAGTTCACGTGTGTAATCATCTACATTATGAAATAATTTTTAGTAATAGGTCAATCATAAATGATTTAAAATAATTAAGTAACCAAAGCATAATAAAGCGAACATTAATAAAAATGTAATAACATAAATGCAAATAACCAAAACAAATAACTTAGACCAGTAACCAAGATTTTTTAAAAAGGGAATTAAGTGAATAAAGTGATTGCTTTAATCAACAATGTAGCAGTACCAGTGTACCAGCAGTAGCAGTGTTGTAATATTCTGTCCCGTATAACCCAAGTTTAAAATACACTAACGAAAATAAAAACATGCATCAAAAAATTGTGGAATGAATTAAAAATGTTAAAAGAGATTGCTATAATCATCAATGTAGCAGTACCACTGTGTTGTAATATTCTGTCCCGTATAACCCAAGTTTAAAATACACTAACGAAAATAAAAACATGCATCAAAAAATTGTGGAATGAATTAAAAATGTTAAAAGAGATTGCTATAATCATCAATGTAGCAGTACCACTGTGTTGTAATATTCTGTCCCGTATAACCCAAGTTTAAAATACACTAACGAAAATAAAAACATGCGTCAAAAAATTGTGGAATGAATTAAAAATGTTAAAAGAGATTGCTATAATCATCAATGTAGCAGTACCACTGTGTTGTAATATTCTGTCCCGTATAACCCAAGTTTAAAATACACTAACGAAAATAAAAACATGCGTCAAAAATTGTGGAATGAATTAAAAATGTTAAAAGAGATTGCTATAATCATCAATGTAGCAGTACCACTGTGTTGTAATATTCTGTCCCGTATAACCCAAGTTTAAAATACACTAACGAAAATAAAAACATGCATCAAAAAATTGTGGAATGAATTAAAAATGTTCAAAGAGATTGCTATAATCATCAATGTAGCAGTACCACTGTGTTGTAATATTCTGTCCCGTATAACCCAAGTTTAAAATACACTAACGAAAATAAAAACATGCATCAAAAAATTGTGGAATGAATTAAAAATGTTAAAAGAGATTGCTATAATCATCAATGTAGCAGTACCACTGTGTTGTAATATTCTGTCCCGTATAACCCAAGTTTAAAATACACTAACGAAAATAAAAACATGCGTCAAAAAATTGTGGAATGAATTAAAAATGTTAAAAGAGATTGCTATAATCATCAATGTAGCAGTACCACTGTGTTGTAATATTCTGTCCCGTATAACCCAAGTTTAAAATACACTAACGAAAATAAAAACATGCGTCAAAAAATTGTGGAATGAATTAAAAATGTTAAAAGAGATTGCTATAATCATCAATGTAGCAGTACCACTGTGTTGTAATATTCTGTCCCGTATAACCCAAGTTTAAAATACACTAACGAAAATAAAAACATGCATCAAAAAATTGTGGAATGAATTAAAAATGTTAAAAGAGATTGCTATAATCATCAATGTAGCAGTACCACTGTGTTGTAATATTCTGTCCCGTATAACCCAAGTTTAAAATACACTAACGAAAATAAAAACATGCATCAAAAAATTGTGGAATGAATTAAAAATGTTAAAAGAGATTGCTATAATCATCAATGTAGCAATACCACTGTGTTGTAATATTCTGTCCCGTTTAACCCAAGTTTAAAATACACTAACGAAAATAAAAACATGCGTCAAAAAAATTGTGGAATGAATTAAAAATGTTAAAAGAGATTGCTATAATCATCAATGTAGCAGTACCACTGTGTTGTAATATTCTGTCCCGTATAACCCAAGTTTAAAATACACTAACGAAAATAAAAACATGCATCAAAAATTGTGGAATGAATTAAAAATGTTAAAAGAGATTGCTATAATCATCAATGTAGCAGTACCACTGTGTTGTAATATTCTGTCCCGTATAACCCAAGTTTAAAATACACTAACGAAAATAAAAACATGCATCAAAAAATTGTGGAATGAATTAAAAATGTTAAAAGAGATTGCTATAATCATCAATGTAGCAGTACCACTGTGTTGTAATATTCTGTCCCGTATAACCCAAGTTTAAAATACACTAACGAAAATAAAAACATGCGTCAAAAAATTGTGGAATGAATTAAAAATGTTAAAAGAGATTGCTATAATCATCAATGTAGCAGTACCACTGTGTTGTAATATTCTGTCCCGTATAACCCAAGTTTAAAATACACTAACGAAAATAAAAACATGCATCAAAAAATTGTGGAATGAATTAAAAATGTTAAAAGAGATTGCTATAATCATCAATGTAGCAGTACCACTGTGTTGTAATATTCTGTCCCGTTTAACCCAAGTTTAAAATACACTAACGAAAATAAAAACATGCGTCAAAAAATTGTGGAATGAATTAAAAATGTTAAAAGAGATTGCTATAATCATCAATGTAGCAGTACCACTGTGTTGTAATATTCTGTCCCGTATAACCCAAGTTTAAAATACACTAACGAAAATAAAAACATGCATCAAAAAATTGTGGAATGAATTAAAAATGTTAAAAGAGATTGCTATAATCATCAATGTAGCAGTACCACTGTGTTGTAATATTCTGTCCCGTATAACCCAAGTTTAAAATACACTAACGAAAATAAAAACATGCATCAAAAAATTGTGGAATGAATTAAAAATGTTAAAAGAGATTGCTATAATCATCAATGTAGCAGTACCACTGTGTTGTAATATTCTGTCCCGTATAACCCAAGTTTAAAATACACTAACGAAAATAAAAACATGCATCAAAAAATTGTGGAATGAATTAAAAATGTTAAAAGAGATTGCTATAATCATCAATGTAGCAGTACCACTGTGTTGTAATATTCTGTCCCGTATAACCCAAGTTTAAAATACACTAACGAAAATAAAAACATGCATCAAAAAATTGTGGAATGAATTAAAAATGTTAAAAGAGATTGCTATAATCATCAATGTAGCAGTACCACTGTGTTGTAATATTCTGTCCCGTATAACCCAAGTTTAAAATACACTAACGAAAATAAAAACATGCATCAAAAAATTGTGGAATGAATTAAAAAATGTTAAAAGAGATTGCTATAATCATCAATGTAGCAGTACCACTGTGTTGTAATATTCTGTCCCGTATAACTCAAGTTTAAAATACACTAACGAAAATAAAAACATGCGTCAAAAAATTGTGGAATGAATTAAAAATGTTAAAAGAGATTGCTATAATCATCAATGTAGCAGTACCACTGTGTTGTAATATTCTGTCCCGTATAACCCAAGTTTAAAATACACTAACGAAAATAAAAACATGCATCAAAAAATTGTGGAATGAATTAAAAATGTTAAAAGAGATTGCTATAATCATCAATGTAGCAGTACCGCTGTGTTGTTAAATTCTGTCCCGTAACCCAAGTTTAAAATGCACTGATGAAAATAAAAACACGCATCAATATGCAAATCAACTATGCAAAGTAAAAATAAAGTACGCACAGTGTATTAAACATGATTGCTTTAATCATCAATGTAGCAGTACCGCTGTGTTGTAATATGCTGTCTCGTGTAACCTAAGCTTAAAATACGCTAATATAAAAAACAATGCATAAAGAATCTCAAAAGAATGAAAAATATTAAAATTGATTGCATTAAACATCTAAGAATCAGTACCACTGTGTTCTAATATTCAGTCCCGTATAAACTAAGTTTAAAATACACTAATGAAAATATATATTTTTTTAATTGTGCTAAGAATTAAAAAGGATAAAATTGATTGCTTTAATCATCAAAATAACAGTACTACTGTGTTTAAAATTCTGTCCCGTATAACCTAAATTTAAAATACATTAATGAAAAATAAAAACACGCATAAAAATTGTGAAAGAATTAAAATTGTTAAAAGTGATTATATCGATTATTAATGTTAACAGGGATTTACTGATACTTTAATGATAAAAATCGTTAACGTAGAATTACCACTGTGTTGTAAAATTCTGTCCCGTATAACCTAAGTATAAATACGTTAATGAAAATAAAAAATATATATATATAAAAAATTGTGCATAGAATTAAAAATTTTAAAAATGATTGCTTTAACCATAACTGTACCAGTACCACTGTGTTGTAACATTCTTGCCCGTCTATCCTAAATATAAAATACGTTAATGAAAATAAATCCTCCCCCTAAAAATATTATAAGTGGTTTCTTTAATCATTAATATAACAGTACCACTGTGATATAATATTCTGTCCCGTATAACCTAAATTTAAAATACGCTAATGAAAATAAAAGCAAGCATAAAAATTATGCAAGGAGTAAAAAATGTTAAAAGTGATTTCTTTAATCATCATTGTAAAAATACTTATGTGCTGTAATAGTTGGTCAAGTATAACTCAAATATAAAATACACTGATGAAAATAAATACATACATCAAAAGTATGCAAAATATATTAAACATGATTGCTTTAATTTTCATTGTAGCAATACCACTGTGTTGTAATATTCTATGCTGTATAGCCTAAATACGTCAATGAAAATAAAAGTTTAAAATACGCTACTAAAAATAAAGACATGCATAAAAATGTTAAATTGATTGCTTTAATTCTCAGTGTAGCAGTACCACTGTGCTGTAATATAGTGTCCTGTATAACCTAAGTTTAAAATACTGTAATAAAAATAAAAACAATCATAAAAAAATAGTGCAAATAATTAAAAATGTTAAAAGGGATTGTTTTAATTGTCAATGTAGTAGTACCACTGTGTTGTAATATTCTATCCCGTATAACCTAAAATAAAATTTCATATATTTATATTTACATATATTTTTATATGTATATGATATATTATGGTGAAAAAATTGTGCAAAGAATTAAATATTCTATTAAACGTGATCGCTTTAATCATCAATTTAGCAGTGAACTGTGCTGTGTAATTCTTCTTATATAATCAAATATAAAAGATAGACAAATTAAAACAAAAATACAATATCAAAACCGAAACAGCATAAAATAGTACTCAAAGAATAAAATCAACCAAAATAAAAGATTCATAAAAATTACTGCACTAAAACAATGCCCTTAAATAATTTACAATTTACCATACAATCTAAGTATTAAATATACACAAATCAAAACAAAACCATATAAACTGAAACTAATATGAAATTTTTGATTATATTAGTGTGATTATATCATAATAATAATTACTGATTATATTATTATTATTATGATTATATTAGTGCACAAAGGAATAAATCAAACAGTACACTTTCCTGAATTAAAAAAAAAAAAAAAATTCAAATTTGATTTTATGTATCCTCCAATTATTTACAAAAGAAATATATTTTGATACACACATTCCCAAAAAAAATTAAGAAAATATTCATTAGAGGAAGAAAAAAAAGTAGATCCTTCTCGAAGAAGGACATGTCCTCCACCAAGAGGCAGGAACTCGTTAGGCCACTTCATGAAAGAGAGCTAAACCTTAAAAAGCGTCTATTTTAGACCCTGTGTGACATCTAGGTCCCGCAGTGATATAAAGTGTGCAAAAAAAAAAAAAAATTTGATTAAATGTGATTGTTTTAATCGTCAATACCACTGTACCACTTACAAGCAGTACCATTGTGTTGTAATATTCCTGCCAGTATGACCTAAATATAAAATATGCTAATAAAAAGAAAAGCTTGCATCCAAAAAATAGTATTAAAACATTAAAAGTGATTGCTTTAATCATCAATGTAATAGCACCACTATGCTGTATTATTCTTTTGTATAATCCATATGTAAAAGAAAGAAAAAACAAAAATACTACATAATAACTGAAACAACATAAAATACAGCGTAAAGAATCAAATCAATCAACATATAAGATTCATAAAAACTACTGCACTAAATCAATGCTCTTACAGTGTAAATTATTTACTCTATAATCCAAGAGTATAAAATATACACAAAGAAAAACAAAACCATATGAAATGAAACTAGTGTACAAAAGATCAAACAGCATTATTTTCTGAAAGAACTATTATCAATTTTTTGTATTCTCCAATTATTTACGAAAGGAATATATTTTGATATACAAAAACATTTTAAAAAAAATTAAGAAAATACTCATTAATGATAATCAAACAGCATTATTTTCTGAATCAACTATTATTGATTTTTTGTATCCTCCAATTATTTACAAAAGAAATATATTTTGATACACACATTCGAAAAAAAAATTAAGAAAATATTCATTAGAGGAAGAAAAAAAAATAGATCCTTCTCCAAGAAGGACATGTCCTCCACCAAGAGGCAGGAACTCGTTAGGCCACTTCATGAAAGAGAGCTAACCCATAAAAAGCGTCTATTTTAGACCCTGCGTGACATCTAGGTCCTGTGCCAACCATTCACACAAGTCACAGCCGAAATCGATAGATCAGCTATAAATAGCCATTCAGGGATGTCTTTTCCCTTACTGTGTTTACCGTCCACTCGTTGGAGGACTGGCTGACACGGCGAAATTGGGGGGAATCTCTCGCCATTACAGTGGAACTGTTGAACTCTTACTTTGGTACATTTGTGTCTTTGTAGATCTTGAGGTACTATTGGGGTTTAATTAATTCGGTTTTTTTAATGGTCGTTGATATTATTATTTATTTATTTCTTTATTATTGTTATTATTATTTTAATTTCTAGGTTTGTAATCGTTGGATCTTGAATGGATTATACAGATCTTGAAATAAATTATTAGATTATATGGAATATGAATTTTTTTTTTTTTTATTGTTCTCGATGCCTACTGACTTTTAATACATGGATCTTGAAATAAATTATTGCTCTCGATGTTTATTAACTTTTAATATATGGATGCTGAAATCTTGGTTGTTTTTATTCTTTTCGATGAATATGAGATTTGGATCTGTGGTTCATAAATTCTTGGATTTGAGCTATTGTTCTCGATTTTTGCTGACTTTTAATGTATGGATCCTGAAATAATGACCGTTTTTATTCTTTCCTATGTCTACAAGATTTGGATCTGTAGTTCATAAATTCTTGGATTTAAATTATTGTTCTCGATGTCTACTGACTTTTAATATATGAATCCTGAAATAAATAGTTACTCTCGATGTTAATTGATCTTTAATATGTGGATCCTGAAATATTGGATGTTTTTATTCTTTTCGATGTATACGAGATTTGGATCTGTGGTTAATAAATTTTTGGATTTAAATTATTGTTTTCGATGTCTACAGACTTTTAATAAATGTATCATCCTGAAATAAATTATTATTCTCGATGTTTACTGACTTATAATATATGTGTCCTGAAATCTTGAATGTTTTTTATTCTTTTCGATGTATACGAGGTTTGGATCCAAGATATAATCCAAGAATTTATATGGATACATAGATTAAAGTTAATACTTAAATAATAACACTTTTAATACATGGATCTAATAGCAGAATGCATGGATTTAATACATGGATCAGTGGTTCATAAATTCTTGGATTTAAATTATTGTTCTCGATGCCTATTAACTTTTAATATATGGATTCTGAAATATTGGATGTTTTTATTATTTTCGATATACACGAGATTTGGATCTGTGGTTCATAAATTCTTGTATTTAAATTATTATTCTTGATGTCTACTGACTTTTAATATATGGATTGTGAAATAAATTATTGTTCTCGATGTCTACTGATTTTAATATATGGATCCTGAAATAAATTATTGTTCTCGATGTTTACTGACTTATAATATATGTGTCCTGAAATCTTGGATGTTTTTTTATTCTTTTGATGTATACGAGGTTTGGATCCAAGATATAATCCAAGAATTTATATGGATACATAGATTAAAGTTAATACTTAAATAATAACACTTTTAATACATGGATCTAATAGCAGAATGCATGGATTTAATACATTTAATACATGGAATAGTGGTTCATAAATTCTTAGATTTAAATTATTGTTTTCGATGTCTACAGACTTATAATATATGTGTCCTGAAATCTTGGATGTTTTTTATTCTTTTCGATGTATACGAGGTTTGGATCCAAGATATAATCCAAGAATTTATATGGATACATAGATTAAAGTTAATACTTAAATAATAACATTTTTAATACATGGATCTAATAGCAGAATGCATGGATCAGTGGTTCATAAATTAACTATTAACTTTTAATATATGGATTCTGAAATATTGGATGTTTTTATTCTTTTCGATGTGCACGAGATTTGGATCCGTGGTTCATAAATTCTTGGATTTAAATTATTATTCTTGATGTCAACTGACTTTTAATATATGGATCCTGAAATCTTGGACGTTTTAATTCTTTTCGACGAATAAGAGATTCAGATTCATGGTTCATAAATTCTTGGATTTATTTCTTTTATTGTTTTCAATATATACTGAATTCGAATTAATGGAGCAAACCAGATTGAATTCTTTAAACCAATAATACCGCTGCCTGATTGGCTAGAGTTTTGGCCTTTGATATCACAGGCTACAGGTTCGAATAATGACCTAGATGTTTGTGAGTGATCCGGAATCCACGTTAAACTGTAAGTCCCTGTCAAATTAGCCTAAAGTGTTCAAAAATTGATCGTATAGAGACAAACCAATCCAATAGTATCACATATGAAACCACCACTACGTTGGATTAACATTGATTCTCGATTTTAATACTAGTACACCCAACTATAACACTACACCCAGAATTGAGATATTCCTTAACAGTTTTGGAAATGATATGGACAATGTTCTGTTACCACATTTTTGAATGAATGACCTGAAAGAGGGCGTTAACGTTTCACATCTCCCTTCTTTCTCCTCAAATTTATGGTAGAGATTTAATTATGGTACAGATTTATTACACTCATCCTCGTTATGGACAGATAAGTTTTCTGTTCGTCAAAGCTTGACAACTGCCAATCCTAATGTCTAGCACATGCCCGGCTCGTGACATAGAGGCAACGTGAGCAGATGAGGTTTGAATATCCTAGAATCATTGTAGTTCGTACTTTCAGAAAACGGGAGATTTCATTGCTGCCTGGTGCCATTTTCCAGGCTCTAGGATAGTTACCCATAAAAGCCCACCTGAAAGGCACTGTCCTCCTCTAACACCGGTCGGTGGGTTGTCCGTGATATTCAGAAGGGACAACAATGTCTCTACATTCAGCTTTCTAATTGCTTGGGGCTACATAACCTTAGGTATAGAGGTGATGCGTGAAGAAGAATAAATCTCTAGCACTCTATACACCATGTCGAACTTGCATGATGTCTTGCTACTAACTGATGTTACTGCATTTTGTAATGAACACCTCTAGGAACAACCCCTAGAGAGGAGCATTTTCCTCTTTCCTTTACTGAAGTGGTTTTCTAGCATACTGATTTCTCAATGTCATTGTCATTGTTCTCGTCAATAGCACACACTATGTTCTCAAGCAATGGAGTGTATGTTGAATCCCACTCACACAAAATAAAAATCTACAGGTTTAAAACTTAGCAAATAGATTTATTTCACTTAACAGTCAAAGCCACTTGCAGCCGTGCTGTTCACTCTTGCCGCTCTGGCACGACACTACACAGACTCGGAGATAATGCCCATGCGCAACTATGCACTTTTTGGTCGCTAGGGGTATCCTTGGGCATAGGCGCGAACAGTCATTAATATCGTCATCATCTTATCGGGAATCTAATAACAATACAGCAGGAGCACATACAGTATGGAAACAAATAACAGTACAGCAAAAATATATACAGTATGGAATCAAATAACAGTACAGCTCGAACACAGACAGTATGGAATCAAACAACAGTACAGCTGGAACACATACTGTATGGAATCAAATTAAACAAGGATGTTATCGAAAGAGTAACTTTGGTACAAATACTTATCAGCCCAAGAAGAAAAACAACAAGAATATGTCCCTCAGTATGGGATATATGAATTCATTTAACTACACTGACGAATCAACATCGGATTAATCAATAGTTGCTGACAATAAAAGTGATTATTTATCAATGAAAATCTATTTCAGTCATTGGGTGTGAAGACTTTTTCTTGCTACTAAACTTATAGTCTTAAAAACTGCAATTAGTTGGACTAAAAAGGCAAGAGAAATTTTATACGAAATTTTCTAGTTTAACGGATTGTTTTGGTGAGGTAAAAACAATAACATTAAAGCATAAGTTAGCACTTGAAAATACACGTTAATTTAATAACATTATCATCATATTATACCTAACTACACGATAATGACTGTGTACAGCCAAAAACCAATAACATTACCATATACTATACCTACTTACACGATAATAATTGTGTACATCGAAATATCAATCATATTACCAACAATAATAATAACATTAACTCATAAGTTAGCACATGAAAATACACTTTAATTCAATAAGATTATCATATATTATACCCAATAATACGATAATAATTGTCTAAATCGAGAAGCCAGTAGCATTACCGTACACAATACCTAATTACACGGTAATGATTGTGTACATCGTAAAACCAATAACATTATAACACTAACACTAACGCATATGTCAGTACATGAAAATACACTTTAATTACATAACATTACCATATATTATACCTAATTGCACAATAATGATTGTGTACGTCTGAAACCAATAACATTACCATGTACTATAACTAATTGCACGATAATGATTGAGTATATCGAAAAACCAATAACAGTAACGCATAAGTTAGCACATAAAAATACACTTTAATTCAATGAAAGTTCTTAATTTAACAAACCTCCATGAATCCCATCCATTCTTTTCTTAGAAAGAAGGCATAAATCTCAAGATATAAACTAAACATATTTTTCTTTCAAGTCCAAACACTCAACAACACAAAAAAAAAAAAAAAAAAGTCCTTTTCATCCGAACCAATTCCGAGCCATCAACTCGGTTCTGTTTATTGCTTCTGCCAAACTTAACCTTAAAACAAAGTAGATAAAACTAACATGAATAGAATCAGCTGCGCGAACAAATCCAAAGCTTTCTTTCTTTTTCTTTCTTTTTTTTTTTTTTTTTTTGTTCATTATTTTCAGTTTTTTAAAACCACTTTCCATCCAACATAGCTATTTCTTCTTCTTTTTTATTTTTTTTCGCCAGTCCCATCTTTAAATGGAGTCATCGCCCATTCAGACTGCCATCAAATAAAGCACTTTCTATTCATTCATCCAGTTTTCCTCGTTTTCATTCAAAAAAGGGGGTTTCCCCTTTCACTTCTATTCAGTGCCACCAAATAACGTCATTTTCAGGCGTTTTATGCCGGACTACGCAATTTCCTGGACGATGGATTTAAGTAATTGGCCTCATCATTGCAAAAACTCTTTTTTTTCTTCTTCCCTCAGGGAATGAATGCACCAGGCGATACTTCACGAGCTTTAATGCCACTGGCACAATTTGTTTGCAAAATTATAATGATATCGGAGCAGCTGATGTCTGGCTTCATTGTTTGTGTTGATATTTCTCTGAGTTGAATGGGAAAAAATGGAACTGCATTTTGGGTCGAGCCAGATGTTTTGAATGGGGTTCTAATGAATTTATAGCGACATTTACTTCAAGTTATTTGTGACTTTATTTTCTAAAAGTCTTTTGGCGGTGGTATTATTTTTACCCACTCTTTAACCATGCAAGCCTTCTTATGCCAGAACTTATATTTATTATCATGCCATGAGATAATGTAATGTTGTCTTGGCATGGCGTCTAGTTCTTCCAGGCGTCTACGAAAATGTTCACGTTACACAAAAATTAATTCATGCCAGTCCATACGTTATTATCATTCTAACGTGCTTATACAATATTTCATAATAATATTTTATATTACAGTATTCGACTCCATTTTCCAAATTTTATTTGATAATATCATGACTTTTATTTATTATTTGCCCTACTAGAATATTTAAGCCAAACTTTATATTTATTATCAAGTTTGATCATTATGTTGTGCTGACATGATGTTTTGAATCATGTTTACGAAAATGCTTTTAAGATTCTAATTCTAATTCATATTCTAATTTGTTTATAAGCTATATCATAATAATGTCTATGTATATCATCATCATGTCTAAACCTTCTAAGTGTCTAGGAAAATGTCCACGTAACAAAAAATTAATTCATGCCAATCAATACATTATTATAATTTTTTCCTCAGGGAATGAATGCACCAGACGACACTTCACGAGCTTTAATGCCACTGGCACAATTTGTTTGCAACATTATAATGATATCGCAGCAGATGATGTCTGGCTTCACTGTTTGTGTTGATATTTCTCAGAGAGTATAAATGGGAAAAAATGGAACTGTATTTTTGGTTGAGCCAAATGTTTTGAATAGGGTTCTAATGAATTTATAGCGACATTTACTTCAAGTTATTTGTGACTTTATTTTCTAAAAGTCTTTTGGCGGTGGCATTATTTTTGCACACTCTTTACCCATGCAAGCCTTCTTATGCCAGAACTTATATTTATTATCATGCCATGAGATAATGTAATGTTGTCTTGGCATGGCGTCTAATCCTTCTATGTGTCTAAGAAAATGTTCAAAAATTAATTCATGCCAGTCAATACATTATTATTATTTTTAAGTGCTAATAACATATTTCAGAATAATATTTTATATTTCGTTATTTGCCAAATTTTATTTGGTGGCATACTCTTTGTTATGCAAGAATATTTAAGCCAGACTTTATATTTATTGTCAAGTGCGAACATTATGTTATCCTGGCATGGCATAAGATTTGCAG
Source organism: Caerostris darwini (assembly GCA_021605075.1). NCBI lineage: Eukaryota > Metazoa > Arthropoda > Arachnida > Araneae > Araneidae > Caerostris > Caerostris darwini. Next base: position 15,143 of record BPLQ01012800.1, read on the forward strand.
ACAAAAAAATAATTCATACCAGAATCACTGCCAAATCATTGTATTCTAATTTGCTCATAAGATATTTTATAATAATAATTTACATTTTATTATTTGTGATTTATTTTTCTGTAAGTTCTTTATTTATACCAGTACTTTTACCCACCTTATTCATGCAAGCTTTCTTATGCCAGAAATTACATTTATTATCATGGCATCAGAGAACGTTATGTGACATGACGTCTAGTCCTTCCAAGTTTCTAGGAAAATGTGACAAACAATTAATTCAAGCCAGTTTATATATTATTATCATCTGAATGTCCTCATATATCATCAATATTTCATAATAATTTTAATATTGTATTATTCATGACTTTATTTTCCAAGATTTATTTGTTGGCATCTTTATTTCTATTTAATCTTTTCCTATGCCACAATATTTATGCCATGCATTATATTTACTATCACCTATGAACACTTTGTTGTCTTCGGTTGCCATGAAAATGTTCGACTGACCAGCCAAATCATTGTATTCTAATTTGCTTATAAGATATTTCATAATAATATTTTATATTATGTTATGTGTGACTTTATTTTCTATAAGTTCTTTGGTTATACGAGTACTTTTACCCATACAAACATTCTTATGCCAGAACCTATATTTATCATCATAACATTCTCGGCTTCCACAAAAATGCTCAGTTGACAGAAAAAAAATTCATGCCAGCCAAATCATTATATTCTAATTTGCTTATAAGATGATGTTTGGCTGATCCCCAACGGGAAAAGAATTGAAATTGCTGTTGGTGCTGGAAAAAGTGTATCAAACTTTACAAGAGAACTGTTGGCCATTCAAAAGGCACTTGTGTCTAAAAACTCCATCACAACAAACTAATGGAATTACTGTCTTTACTGACTTTCTTAGGTCTGCCTTACAGGCTTTTAATAAAGGTTTTTCAAGTATGATCTTGAACTTTATATCTCATTTAGAAAAATCCATTGCTTGCGCAAAATATGTTTACTGCAATGGATGCCTGCTCATGTGGATTTGGAATTTAATGAAATTGCAGAGTTCCTTTAGCGAAGAATGCCAGAAATCTGGATCAGACTGCCATTCCTACTTCCCTTGCAGATGCAAATGTCTTGGCAAAATCTAAACGTATAATACCTTCTAAGATTAAAACTAAATACCAAATCACAGAACTAAACGACGCCATCAGCTACTACTTTCACAAGATTAAGGACGAAGCACCACAAAAATATGAAAATTTATATTGATGGCCTTAAAAAATACCAAAAATGTGGCGATTGCCCTAATGTTGAACTTACTGCTCATCGTGTCTTTGATTGTCCAGCTATTGCAGATGCCATTCATTGTCAGGACCCTCCCTCTGTAGAGGATTTATACTCCGAGTTGGCTATCAACATAGACAATATTATTCGGGAGCACCACGATATTTGATTTTTTGTACTCTTCAGGGGATAAGACAACAACATATTATTTGGGGTTTTATTTTCTATTTCTTTGGTTATACCAGTACTTTTAACTACACTCTACCCATGCAAGCATTTATTGGCCAGAATTTATATTTATTATCATGTCATGAGAGAATGCAATGTTATCTTAGCATGGCGTCTAGTTCCTTCTAGTCCTTCGTCAGCCAATACATTTTTATATTCTTAAGTGGTTATAAAATATTTCATAATAATATTTTATATTTCATTATTTATGACTTTATTTTCCAAATTTTATTTGGTGACATACTCTTTGTTATACATGAATATTTAAGTCAGACTTTATATTTATTATTAAGTGTGAACATTATGTTGTCTTGGCCTGGCATAAGATTCGCGTCTTCCACTAAAATGCTCAACTGACAAAAAAATTAATTCATGCCAGGCAAATAGTTATATTATAATTTGTCTATAAGGTTATATACTCTTTGTCATGTAACAATATTTAAGCCAGACTTTATTATCAAGCGTAAACATTATGTTGACCTGACATGGCTTAAGATACGAGGTTACCACGAAAAGGCTCAACTGATAAAAAAATTAATTCATGCCAGCCAAATCATTATATTCAAATTTGCCTATAAGATTATATACTCTTTGTCATGCAAGAACACTTGCCAGATTTTATATTTATTAGCAAATGTAAACACTATGTTGTCCTGGCGTGGCATAAGATTCGCGGATTCCATGAAAATGATCAACTGACGAAAAACTAATTTATGACATCCAAATCATTATATTATAATTTATTTATGAGATATTTATAATGGTATTTTACATTATATTATTGACTTTATTTTCTAGAAGTTATTTTTTTTACCCACATTTTACCCATGCAAGCATTTTTTGGCCAAAACTTATATTTATTGCCACATCATGAGAGAATGTCATGTTATCTTGGCATGCCAAGCATCTAGTCCTTCGAAGCGTATAGGCAAATGTTCACGATGCAAAAAATTAATTCATGTCAGCCGATACATTTTTATATTCTTATGTGGTTATAAAATATTGTATAACAATATCTTATATTACATTGTATACGACTTTATTTTCCAAATTTTATTTGGTAACATCAGCACTTTTATATATTTCTTGTCATGCAAGAATATTTAATCCAGACATTTTATTTATTATCATCGCAAGATCTGAAAGTACGTTGAAAGAATCTTTCCTTGCGCTAGAAAAGTCTGCAAGAAATGAAAAGCTAACAATAGAGAGTTTTTGCATAACGTTTTTTTATCGTCCGATATTTTTCCTCCTAGCGCGTATGCTCATAGAAATAACTCAGTAGTGCAGTATTACAGATACGCATGCGCAATAGGTACAATATTTCTTATGAGCATGCGCGCTAGGAAGAAAAACATATCGGACGATAAAATAACGTTATGCAAAAACTCTCTAATAAATGAAGGAAAAACCAAATACATGTTCTGCGGAAAAAGAGAGACTATCTTGATTATTTCTTTGAAATCGAGCAACCTAGATTTCAAAGTGTTAAAAAGTTTGCTTATCTGGGATTTGAGATAGAATACCAAAATGAAATCAGCCCCGAGATCCGAAAGAGAATTATTGCCTGCCAACCGTTGCCTATTTGGTCTTAGAAGCCAATTAAGATCCCACCTGATTAAAAGGAGAACTAAAATTTTACTGTACAAAACTTTCGTAACACCAGTATTAACATATGCGTCTGAAAAATGGTCACTAACAGCAAGAGAAGAGAAAATGTTGGCAATCTTTGAAAGAAAAATGCTACGAAACTATTTTTGGTGGTATCTATGACAATGGAAATTGGCGAAGAAGATACAATTTTGAACTTTACAAACTTTTTAGAGATATTGTCATTCTAAAATTTCTTAAATTGAACAGAATGAGATGGGCTAGTCATCTAATGAGAATGGAAAGTGAGCTGCTTTGAAGGTTTTTAGTGTAACCCCTTTTAAACAAACGACCAAGGGATTACTGATTTTACTCTGATTTTAATGTTATTAGGATCAAAAACTGGAGGTCCACGGAAAAGAGGAGAACAGCCTGGCTGGATCTTTTAAAGAAGGCCTTTATATGGGAAAAAAATATTTACTCCTAATTTTAAATGCGGCCTGTTGGCCAATTTGCTAACGCTCTGGCCATGCTACAGTTTCGAATCCTGGCGGTGGCATAGATGTTTGGTAGTGGTTCGGAATTCACGTTAAACTGCAGGTCCCGGTCTATTTAGCCAAAAGTGTGCACAAAATGACCGTAGAGCGACAAATCAAACCTAATTTTAAAAGTTGTAGTTGTGACTAATCTTCGTATGGACATTCCATGAGTAATCTACTCATGGATGGAGGGAAAGGGGCAGCTTCTGATGGAGTACTCGTAGGAAGAAGTCTGAGTTTGCCCTGAGTCGCTGAAAGAGGAGGGCAGTGGCTTCCGGGAGGACTACTTAGGGCAGGGATGGGCAAACTTTTTCAGTCACGGGCCAAAAATCGAAAAAAAAAAAAAAAAAAAAGTTTGGCTGGCCAAGGTACATTTTTCAAAAATTTTGAAAACAATATACAAGTAGTACAATTCAAATAAGTTAATGAGATGAATGAAATTGCGATTTCATTTTTAAAAGTTCCTTACTATATTGAGGATAAGATAAAGCAAACATAGTACTAATTTTCTGGGCATGAGATATTAAATTTGGGAAACTTACTTTCAATAATAATTTGTAAAACATATTTAGAGACAACTGCTTGAGATGATTGTTATATTGCAACTCAATTCATTCAACTTGAAAATCTGACCCCACTGCTTCACAATTTACGTTGAAAGACATGGTAAAAATATCCAATTCTGTTTGAATGGCACTTAAATCTTGAAAACTGCGTTCTGCGTTCTGAATCAAAAAATGCAGTTTTTCAAGCCAACTTCATAATTCTTAAGCTTCTCTTCATAAAATGATTCGTAATAGAATAGAGAAAGTAAAAAGATCATCAGTCCTTTGAAAAGAAAAGAAAAAAATAATAATATTTCATCAAAGTAGAAAAGGAGATGGATAAATAATATATAAATATATATTTCTTTTAATTTGCCTCGGACCGGCAAATGAAAATTCTATCCGCGGACCGGATAGAACCTTCCGGCGGGCCGGAGTTGACCAGCGGGCCGTAGTTTTCCAATCCCTGACATAGGAGTAAATACCAGGCATTTGCCTATCGTATGGGAGAAAACCCGGTAAACTCCCATCAGGAAATCTAATTAAATAGGTAAGATGCTGAACATCAACAAAGCCATTGAGAATACTCGTTTTTGAAACAGAGCCTATAACAAAGCCGCCAGCAATCAGTGGCGGCTTTATGCTTAATGATAGTCGTTGCTTAGTGCTTAGTGTGTTGTTGCTTAGTGCTTAATGAGCGGTGCACGTTGCCACTGAGCCATGGCTAATTTTAAAAGTTATTGTATATAGTGTATGACCATTAATATTGTTTTGCATAATTTCAATTTTTTTCTAATTAATTAAGAATTTTTTTCTTCTTGGAAATATGTCGCAGGTCCATGGTGATCGCGACTCATCACTTGAGAACCACTGCGTTATAAAATGGTGAACAAATTTGCCAGGTTCAAGAGTATGTGAATTTAAAAAATGTATTGTACAGTTTTAACTTAAATATTAATAATAATTAACATCACTTATTAATAATTTAATCAAAAAAAATTGAAACACCCCACACATAAAAATCGATAAATGATTTAACTCCAAGAATGCGTTTAATTTATTGCATATTATTTCCATCTAGTTAATTAGTAACTGAATATAAAATAATATATCACAACATTAACATAAAATTTCGATTAAATTTTTTTCCTAACATAAAAAACATTGTTATTCACCAGCGGAGCTTTTAAACATAAATTATTTTTAATTCCATACAATATCCAGCTATTAAATTGAAAGAATAATAAATGCTATAAAAATTAATAAGTACTATAAAGACCCATACATTACAAAGTTTTTTAAGATCAATAGATTAAACTGGGCTGCTCATATATTTAAAATGAATGATTTAAATCCTGTAAAAAGGCTAATTTTGGCAAAGACACAGGGACAAAGAGGAAGAGGACGACCCAAGTTGCAATGGATAGACGCAGTTGAAAATGATTTTTTTGTGCTAAGTGTAGAGAATTGGAGGACCCCTGTCACCCAGAGGAATGCATGGAAATCTCTTCAAAGGAAAGCTTTGGGCCATCCTGAGGCTGTCGTGCTGTTGATGATGATGAACAAATTTGGCAGGTTCAAAAGTATGTGAGCTTACAAAATTTATTGTATATTTTAACTTAAAAGGCAATATAAATAAAACACCACACAAATGAATATCGATAAATGATTCAACTCCATGGATGCTTTTGATTTATTGTATATTATTTCCTTCTACTAATTAGTAACTGAATATAAAGTATTATATTACAATGTTAACATATAATTTCTAATTTTAATAATTCTTCTAGGAAATATGTAACAGGCTGGTGAAGAAGTAAGTCTCAGGCAACATGGTGATCATGACTCACCATTTGAGAATCATTGCATTATAAAATGGTGAAAAAATTTGGCAAATTCAAGAGTGTGTGAACTTAAAAAAATGCATTTTACATTTTTAACTTTAATAATAATAATAATGAACTTAACTTAACTTATTAATAACTTAAGCAATATAAATAAAATACCACACAAATAAAAATCGATAAATGATTTAACTCCAAGGAGGTGTTTGATTTATTGCATATTATTTCCATGTAGTTAATTAGTAACTGAATATAAAGTAATATACCACAACATTAACATATAATATCTAATTTTAATAATTCTTCTGGGAAATATGTCACAGGCCGGTGAAGAAGTATGTCACAGGTCTCATGGTGATCGCGACACACCACTTGAGAATCATCGCATTATAAAATGGTGATCAAATTTGGCAGGTTAATGAGTTAAGCGAGAGTAAAAAAATAATTGCTTATTTTTAACTTAAAAAAACAAAAACAATATAAATCTAACAAAAATTAAAATCGATAAATAATTTAACTCCTAGGATGCGTTTGATTTATTGTATATTAGAGAGTTTTTGCATACCGTACGTTAGTTACCGTAGGACGTCCGTTAGCTTTTTCTCCCTAGCGCGCATGCGCAGTTTCCTATGAGCATGCGCGCTAGGGAGAAAAAGCTAACGGACGTCCTACGGTAACTAACGTACGGTATGCAAAAACTCTCTATTATTTCCTTCTACTATTTAGTAACTGAATATAAAGTGATATATCACAATGTTAACATATAATTTCTAATTTTAATAATTCTTCTAGTAAATATGTCACAGGCAACATGGTGATCGTGACTCACCATTTGAGAATCACCGCATTATAAAAAGGTGATCAAATTTGGCAGATTAATGAGTTAAACAAAAGTAAAAAAATTTATCGTACATTTTAACTTAAATAGAAAGCAATATGAATGAAACACGATAAATAAAAATATAAAAGAAAATAAAAATCTATAAATAATTTAACTCCAAGGATGCGTTTGATTTACTGCACGTTATTTCCAACTAGTTAATTAGTAACTGAATATAAAGTAATATATCACGACATTAACATATAATTTTTAATTGAAATAATTCTTCTAGGAACTATGTCACAGGCCGGTGAAGAAGTATGTCACAGGGAATATGGCGATTGTGACTCACCATTTGAGCATTATTAAATTGTGTGCAAATTTTTCAGGTTCAAGAATTAAGTGAGGGTAAAAAATTTATTGTACATTTTAATTAAAAAGAAGCAATATATATATATATATAATACCCCACAAATAAAAATCGATAAATGATTTAACTCCAAGGATGCGTTTGATTTATGGCATATTATTTCCATCTGGTTAATTAGTAGAAAAAGTATGTCACAGGTCACATGGTGATCGCGAATCATCACTTGAGAATCACCGCATTAAAAAAGGTGATCAAATTTGGCAGGTTAATGTGTTAAGCAAGAGTAAAAAAAAATTATTGTACATTTTTACTTAAAAGAAATATAAATACAAAATCACACAAATTAAAATTGATAAATCATTTAACTCCAAGGATACGTTTGATTTATTGCCATATTATTTCCAACTAGTTAATTAGTAACTGAATATAAAGTAATATATCACGACATTAACATATAATTTCGATTACGTTTCTTTCCTGACATTAAAAAGATTGTTATTCACCAGCAAGCTGAATTATTTTTAATTCCATACAATATCCGGCTATTAATTTAAAAGAAAAATTAGAATGTCCTTATCATATAAAGACATTCTTAATACACAGTTAAAAATCTTAAAGAGAATATTTTAAGCAGCATAAAAATACTAGCGAACAGTACGTACATATGAAACACAAATTAACTGCTACACGATAACAAAGTATTTTGGAAATACTTCTTTGATCAGACGATAAATCCTGTTTTTCACAAAGATGTGTAAGACCTTGAAAACGATTCGAATGTCAGACAGGGGATATTAAATATTTATTTAATTCGTTAGTTTCCTCCTTGTCAGGCCTCGTTAGATGTTATTCAATAAGTTACTTGCAAAAAAAAATAATAATCAGCTAAATTTGAATACAATATAATTAGCTTATTTAGTATTCATTAGGAACAGCACTGATACTTCAAATTCTCAGCATCTTCTACGTCATCCATAATAAATCGATGAATTATGACATATCGATAATTAAATAATTATACATATATATATATACAATCAGTGTATAAAATATTCGTTCATCTTTATTTCAATTCCTTCTATTAGCTCACACTCTCCCTATATATATCTTGTTCAAATTTTCAATCGTTCATAAAATACTTTTTATTCATCCATTCAAGTTCAAATACATTTATTTTGAACTTGTAGTGGATGACACTGAATGTTAATGCAGTTTTTCCAAATATTAATTCAGTAATTAAATTTAATTAATTAATTTTAGTTTTTCAGATTTAAGTTGCATATATCTACCAATAGATGGCGCCAGATAAACTTAAAATAAATGAATGAAAATTATTTATATGAAAATTATTCTTTCTGCAATATAGTGAAAAAGTAGGAATTGACATAATTTTTTTTTTTTTTATATATATATAACTTGTTTCTATTTAAAAACCGCCTGACAATTCAATCATTAAAGTAAATTTTTTAAACTAATATACACTCAAGAGCCAAAACATTATGACCACCTGTCAATAACGAGTTGGCCCACCTTTGGCGCGAAACACAGCTTCAACCCGCCTTGGCATGGATTAATACCACCACTTAATACCAGTTAAATACCGCTTCCACCTGATCACGTGCCTTCCACGTCATTAAGGCGAGTTCATTGCAAAATGTAGGGGTGGTCATAATGTTTTGGCTCTTGAGTGTATATACAAATATTTTTTCATTATTTTAAGTTTCATTTTAATTAAAGCATTTTAATCATTTAATTTTTTGAATAAAAAATTAAATTAATTATATTTCTAATAACGTAAAAAATATTCATTATAAAAAAGTTTTGTTATAAATAATTTACAATTAATACTTAATTGGATATCTGTTTTTTTTATAAAAGCTTGTAGGATACGAGGATAGTAGGCTTGTAGGTACATGGATTCGAATAGTTCTGAAGTAATTAAATTCAAATTAGAATTTCATTCTTGTTAAAGTGCAATGTTTAAGTTGCACAAAAATAATAATTTAGATGAACAATTACAATTAAAAAATAAGATTAAATTAAATAAATATTAATTAAAAATTTTAAAAATAATTTTTATAAACTTTGATAGAAATTGATTATAATCTCACTTTGTTGGTTGATGGTTGAATCCGGTTGACAATCCAAGAAATTTAAAAAAAAGTGGTGTGTTACACAACAAAAAGAATTAAAAAATAAGCAGTTTATGTATCTGGAACAAAAAGAAATTAAATTATTTATTTATCTAACAATGTAAAAAATAGTCGTACAATCAAAATAACTGAAACATTTTGTTATAAATAATTTACAATTAATCTTTAATTGAATATTTGTTTAGTTTTAATTCCTTCTATTAGCTCACACTCTCCCTATATATGTCTTGTTCAAATTTTCAATCGTTCATAAAATACTTTTTATTCATCCACTCACGTTCAAATGCATTTTTTTTTAACATGTAGTGGATGACACTGGATGTTAATACAGTTTTTTCAAATATTAATTCAGTAATTAAATTTAATTAATTAATTTTATTTTTTTTAGATTTAAGTTGCATGTATCTACCAATTGATGGCGTTAGATAAACTTTAAAGAAATGAATCAAAATTATTTATAAAGGACTTATATAGTGAAAAAAAAGTAGGAATTGACTTAAAAATTTTTTTTTTCTTATATTACTTGTTTTTTATAAAAGCTTGTGCTTTTAGCGACATGAATTCGAATAGTTCTGAAGTAATTTAATTCAAAATAGAATTTCATTCTTGTTCAAGTGCAATTTTTAGATCAACTTCGATAGAAACTGATTTTAATAGAACTTTGTTATCAAAAATATCCCACAAATGTTCAATGGGGTTGATATAGCTTGACAAAGCAACAAAATGAACAATATTTTAGTGTGCTATATAGCATCCAAAATAAGTAATATAAAAAAAAAAAAATTTAAGTCAATTCCTACTTTTTTTTCACTCTATTGCAGAAAGTCCTTTATAAATAATTTTCATTCATTTTTTTTAAGTTTATCTGGCGCCCTCTATTGGTAGATATATGTAACTTGAATCTAAAAAAAACTAAACTTAATTAATTCAATTTAATTACTGAATTAATATTTGAGAAAACTGTAGTAACATCAAGTGTCATCCACTACAAGTTCAAAAAAATGTATTTGAACTTGAGTGGATCAATGAAAAGTATTTTATGAACGATTGAAAATTTGAACAAGATATATATAAGGAGAGTATGAGCTAATAGAAGGAATTGAATAAAAGTAGCGAATTGTTCACATAACTGAACAAAAAATCGTCTGCTTATCTAACAATGTAAAAAATATTCGTGCAGTCAAAATTAGTAAAAAATTTTGTTATAAATATTTTACAATTAATCCTTAATTGGATATCTGTTATCCATAAAAGTTTCTACTCTTAGTGGCATGGATGCGAATAGTTATGGAGTAATTTAATTCAAAATAGAATTATATCCTTGTTGAAGTGAAATTTTTAGAATAACTTGGACAGAAATTCATTTTAATTTCCCTTTGTTAACTTTGTTGTTTGCTCTTTTACTTTCTGGTCCAACCAACAGTTACTGTAGGAGCAGCAGAAATACCACAAACAATAGTAATACCATAAATCCTAGAAATATTACTCATAGTATAGTAATCCTAGAAATACTACTCATAGTATAGTAATCCTAGAAATATTATTGATAGTATCGTAATATTACCGATAGTATAGTAATCCTAGAAATATTACTGATAGTATCATAATATTACCGATAGTATAGTAATCCTAGAAATGTTACTGATAGTATCGTAATATTACCGAATGTATAGTAATCCTAGAAATATTACTGATTCAGTAATATTTCTAGGATTACATTAGACTAGAGATAGTAAAATTATAATCACTAGAGATGCCATAAATCCTAGAAATATTACGGATAGTGTAATATTACCGATAGTAATCCTAGAAATATTACTGATTCAGTAATATTTCTAGGATTACATTAGACTAGAGATAGTAAAATTATAATCACTTGAAATACCATAAATCCTAGAAATATTACGGATAGTGTAATATTACCGATAGTATAGTAATCCTAGAAATATTACTGATTCTGTAATATTTCTAGGATTACATTAGACTAGAGATAGTAAAATTATAATCACTAGAAATACCATAAATCCTAGAAATATTACGGATAGTGTAATATTACCGATAGTATAGTAATCCTAGAAATATTACTGATTCAGTAATATTTCTAGGATTACATTAGACTAGAGATAGTAAAATTACAATCACTAGAAATACCATAAATCCTAGAAATATTACGGATAGTGTAATATTACCGATAGTATATAAATCCTAGAAATATTACTGATTCTGTAATATTTCTAGGATTACATTAGACTAGAGATAGTAAAATTAATCACTAGAAATACCATAAATCCTAGAAAATATTACTGATTCAGTAATATTTCTAGGATTACATTAGACTACAGAAAGTAAAATTATAATCACTAGAAATACCATAAATCATAGAAATACTACTGAAACAGTAATATTTCTAGGATTTATGGTATCTCTGGTCCAACCAACAGTTACTGTAAGAGTACCAAAAATACCGTAAACACTAGAAATACCATAAATTCTAGAAATGTTACTGATACTACTGGATACCTCAATAAAATTGAAACTGTGGCAGTATTTTAGTTTGAAGTAATTTTGGGAATATATAACAATATTTTGGTATCTAATGCACACACGCACATATATATACATATATAAACTTTGTAGTCACCTTTAAATTGTGAATCGTTATTTGTATACAGATTACATTTAAGTGTATTAAGATAAAACTATGAATTACTATTCAAACAATAGTCGTCTTGAAGGGCTATTTGTATTATAATTGGTTTATCGTAATCGTAATCGTAATCATATGAATCGGAAGTTTAAATGTATTCTGATTCATAAGTCAAAATCATACCTTACAATCCATCGTAAACGTAAATAATATTAAAAAAAATTTTGAAGTTAATTCCTACTTTTTTTCACTCTATTGCAGAAAGTCCTTTATAAATTATTTTCATTCATTTTTTTATCTTGCGCCATCTATTGGTAGATATATGCAACTTAAACATAAAAAAAACTAAAATTAATTAATTAAATTTAATGAATTAATTAATATTTGAAAAAACTGTATTAACATCAAGTGCCATCCACTACAAATTCAAAAATATGTATTTGAACTTGAGTGGGTGAATGAAAAGTATTTTATTAACGATTGAAAATTTGAACAAGATATATATAGGGAGAGTGTGAGCTAATAGAAGGAATTGAAAAAAGTAAATCAAGTTTCACTTTATTCAATTATCGATATTTTCTAAGAATAGCTAGCCTAATGGACGATTCGTATTATGGTTGATATTATCGTAATTGTAATCTTAATCATATGAATCGTAAGTTGAAAAGTAACCTGACTCGTAAGTCATAATCGTACGCTAGAAACCATCGTAATCATTAAAAAAAGTAAATCAAATTTTACTCTACTCAAATATCGATACTTTACAAAACATCGATTAATCGCCTAGGGCTAATTATGGACGAATTCATAGAAAAATTTATACTTTATTCATAAATTTCTATTTCCAACACTGAAAATTGCTTTCAACTTCAAAAATTGATAATAAAGCAGTTCTCCTGTGAGTACAGTAAACTTTTCCACGCTCAAAATAAATGGTAATTTAAAGGGCTATAAGATTATTAGAGTTTCACATAATCCAATCTATACATTAGAGATTTACTTCGCAGCCGATTAATTAATTTGATTAGCCGAGAACTAATGAAGAGCATAATTGATGTCACTGTAAATAACTACTAGACTTTACTTAGTCAATTTAATTTCACTGTTATTATAATGATTATTATTAGTAGCAAGTGCACTGATTAAATTTGGGCCGAACATCAAAGGACATCGTAGCTTGTTATAGGCTTAAGCATTTTTGGAAGCAGTTGAAGATTTGAACTTAATTTCTTTTAAATAGTTAACAGAAGCGGCATGATGGCCTTTTGGCTGGCGCTCTGGCCTTTGCTGCTTCATGTTTGAATCCTGACGATGCCATGGATGTTTGTGAGGGGTTTGGAATCCACTTTAAACTGTGTGTCTAATTTGTTCAAAGTAAGCATAAAATGACCGTAGAGTGACAAACCAAACCAAATAATTCTTGTTGAAATGCAATTTTTTTGATCAACTTTGATAAAAATTTATTTTAATCACACTTTGTTATCATTGTTATTTGTTATTTTATTTTCTGGTCCAACCAATAGTTACAGTAGGAGTAACAGAAATATCCTAAACACTAGAAATACCATAAATCCTTGAAATTTATGGATAATACTGGATAAATGAATACATACAATTGAATCTGCTGCAAATATTTTAGTTTGAAGCAGTTTAAGGTATATGTATATATATATATATACATATATATATATTGTTATCTGTATGCTATGTTGTTATATTATCTGTATGCTATGTTGTTATATTGTTATCTGTATGTTATTTGGTATGTTTACTGTAGGATTATATGTATATATATGTGCTGTAGTTATATGATACTGTATTCCAATTAATTGTAATTCAGTACTTGTCTTCAAATTACATTGAGACGTTTACATTAGTATTTTAAACTACATTAAAAAACTATGATGACCTGATGGGAGATTTATATTATAGTTGATGTTATCGTAATCGACTTAACAATACAACATCTTTACAATGTATCGTAAGCGTAAACAATAAATAAAATTACACTTCACTCAAATATCGATACTTTACAACACATCGATTAATCGCCTAGGGCTAATTATGGATGACGTCCCTGAAAATTTATACTTTATTCATAAATCCTTACTTGCAACACTGAAAATTGCTTTCGACTTCAAAAATTGTTAATAAAGCATTTTTCCTGTGAGTACGGTAAACTTTTCTACGCTCAAAATAACTGATCACTTAAAGGGATACAAGATTGTTAGGATTTCACATAATCCAATCTATACATTGGAGATTTACTTCACATCAGATTAATTAATTTGATTAGCCGAGAACTAATGAAGAGCATAATTGATGTCACTGCAAATAACTTCCAGACTTTACTAGTCAATTTAATTTCCCTGTTATTATAATTATTAACATTAGTAGCAAGTGCGCTGATTAAATTTGGGCTAAACATCAAAGGACATCGTAGCTTGTTATCAGCTTAAGCATTTTTGGAAGCAGTTGAAGATTTGAACTTAATTTCTTTTAAATAGTTAACAGAAGCTGTCTGTCGGCCAGTTGGCTAGTGCTCTGTCCTTTGCTGCCATAGGTTTCAAGTTGGAATCGTGGTGGTGGCATGGATGTTTATTAGTTGTTCGGAATCCACGTTAAACTATAGGTCCCTGTCTAATTATCCTAAAGTATGCACAAAATGACCGTAGAGCGACAAACCAATCCAATAAACAAGATGTCTGTAAATGATTAGGCTGTTTTCGGGCTTTTTATATGGCTGTAGTATTAAAAAAAATATAGCTATGGAATCTTAAGTAACACAAACATTTTTCAATATTTTGTTAAAAAAATTGCCTATCATATAAATTTGCAAATAAATTCTCTACATACGAAGAGTATTGCAGTTAGAAAAGCAATGTGAGTTTCTATTTATCCATTCCTGATTAAAATTATTAAAGAGAATTTGATAATTCATATTATAAATCAACAAAAAGGCTACAGGGTACTTTCAGTAATATATAAACTACTCAATTCGACAATGTATAAACAATTTTATTCAATAATGTATAAATTATTTTATTCAATAATGTATAAACTATTTTATTCAATAATGTATAAAATATCCTATTCAATAATGTATAAAATATTCTACTCAATAATGTACAAACTATTCTATTCCAAAAAATATAAAATATTCTATTCAAAAATGCATAAACTATTCTATTCAGTAACGTATAAGTAACAGTAATGTATAAACTATTCAATTCAACTATGTATAAACTATTTTAATTCAATAATATATAATTTTATTCAATAATGTAATGTATTCGTTTACATAAGGTATAAATCATTTTCTTCAATAATGTATAAAATATTCTATTCAATAATGTACAAACTATTCTACTGAATAACGAAAAAAATATTCTATTCAATAATGGATAAACTGTTATATTCAATAATATATAAACTACTCACTATGCTTAAACATCTATGTAATTTTGTGTTATTGTTAATTCAATTTTTGGTGGTTATGAATTAACCATAAAAAGAAGCATATATATATATTTTTATAAATATATATATTTATAATATATATATTAATAAAGACAAGAATTCATATAAAGGTCTAATTAGCTAATAAATAACTAAATATAATAATATATAATATATATATTTATAATTTATAAATTTTTTCTTATAAAAGAAAAAAAAGAACAATTGAATTCACGTCTTTATAATAATATCGAATTCAAATTTTCCAGTGTGTATCATTTCTAATATTCTACAGCATTATCTACATTATTTGTGTCCATTTTGATAGATGTCTTAGTCTCAAGTGATTCATTACTTCTATAATTATTCTATTATTTCGATATTAGATAGAACAATTTAAATAACACCAGATCAAAAAACAATTCTATTCACAATCAGAAACTTTCTTTTGCAAAAACAAATCTTCATTTCCAATATGAAATTAAACTTGTTCTTGGTGAAAGCGACTACCATCTGCCACCAAGAACTTTTTACCCCATCCCCTTAGACGGCCACATAGATTAGGCAATCAATCACTGCATAGTAGGAGGAGGATTCCTGGCCAAAGATGTATTCCCAATCAACCCAATTCCAGGATAGCTTGTCTGTGATATTCCTCCTCGCTGCAACAGTCATAAATCAAATTCCTAGCACCGCGCTCTCCCCATGCTTCAAGCGCTGTCCGCCAATTAAATTTTCCATTCAAAACTTCATCACATCCTCTCCTATGTATACACCAATCAAGGATGCGATAAGACAATGAAGTCCTACCACTTCTTTGGCAAATAAACGACTCGGCCCTGTGACTGATGAGATGCAGGCTCGGTAATTAACACATTTGGCCACAACAGTAGATTTGGTGAATGAAGTCTTATCTTGCAACAAAAGATTTTTCGCTTTGAGAAAAATCTCAGAAGAACAATCCACGACTTGTGATAGGTTTTTGTTTAAAGTTCCCGTAGATTTTGTTTGAGGATTTTATTCTGTCTATTATATTTATTTATTTATTATTTATTTTTTGTTCTAATGCAGCTGGCAAACACTTAGACACTTGTCTTTGATGCCTTAAGGCAAGTGCTGCACAGACGTTACTCACTTAGCACTACCCAGGAGGTGCGTGTAGCTTGAAGATAAGCCACGGACGTGGAGCACAAATACCTCCGCAAAGCTCTACGATCGTGTTAGACCGGGACCTACGGCTTAAAGTGGTTGCCGAACCACTACACACATCCATGGCATACGCCGGGATTCGAACCCGAAATCTGTGGTACCGAGCTCCAGAGTGCTAGCCACTCGGCCATTCAGACCCCTGTTATATTTATAATAAAACAGATATACATAGATTATATTTATAATCCATGTATCTATATCTACATCAAATTAAAGATAAGTCAAAAGCCAATTTTAATTCATATATTTATACGCAATTTTAATTCATATGTTTTAACGCATTTATGTAGTGTATAAATTGGCCAACCAAATTGCAATTGAGTGTGATTGAGTTGAGATACTTGAGGCGTAGGTTGGAGAACACACAGCAATATTTACATATGCACAAACACTACGCACATACAATTAGAATATAATATTTAACACATTTAAAAATATATAATTATAGATTCACGAAAGGATTAAACTTCTAAGCCGAAAACCCGATACTCATGTACGGGCAGGGGTCGAGATAGATACTTTTTCTCCTGATGAGAATCTGTAGACCATCAAATATGCAGTACTGCATTAAATATATTTCCTCTGGGGATAAGAGACTGTAAAGTAAACTTAAGTTTAGTTTACAGCTGGAGTTCTTCAGCGGAGTTTCTCAGCGGGAGTGCAAGTTGTTCTGTACTTCTTCTCGGGTGAGAGTCTCGAGTCCTACTGACCATTTCTTCAGAACTCAACAGGAGAAATCCACAGCCCCCTAGTCGACGTGTAGGAGGAAGGGGGCTGGGGATTTACTTATAAATTATAAATATATTGATCCTATACTGTTGATAGAATTCTCGTTTTAATTTCTCCAGTAACTATAATGTATTTCGAGGGCTTTTCTAATTTATTTAAAAATTAGGTATATATTAATCCAGGACTTTTAATAGAATATCTTTTTAAGAAATTTTTAAATTTCGGCATAAATCAAAGGTTTTTTAATACCATATTATCATTGATTTCTAATTAATAAATTCTTAAATTATCAATATGTATTAGTCTTTGATTCATGATTCAGGTCTGTTTCAACGTCTCCATTCTTTTAAGATAAAGTCGTTTACCTTTAAATATCATCCACTATTTAATTTATTTCCGTTTTTATAAATGAGCAATTCATAATTAGTCTTTTGCATATGGTTGAGTTCCAAATGTCTTCATTGATCAAATCGAGAATGATTTAAAGATTCTGTTTGATGTATGTTGAAAACGTTTTAAAAATCATATTCCATTTCATTTCCCTTTTTTTAATATATTTATGAATTGCATTTTTATTCAACTTAAAAATTATAGCAATGCACAAATTTACCTTTGTATTTATAAATTATTTATCGTTCTATATACAGTTAAATATAACACAAAATCAATTTCTGCATTTTGAGTTAGTGTCTGAATACTTTATGAATCCGATTTTTCATTGAGTGAAGTCATCAGTGGTTCATTCAGATTGAGATATTAACAGAGAAAACAAGTAATATAAAAAAAAAAAAATTTTAATGTCAAAAAATTTTTAATGTTAAATTTTTATGTCTTTTTTTTCACTATATTGCAGAAAATCCTTTATAAATAATTTTCATTCATTTTTTTAAGTTTATCTGGTGCCATCTATTGGTAGATATATGCAACTTAAATCTAAAATTTTTTAAAATTAATTAATTAAATTTAATTACTGAATTAATATTTGAAAAAACTGTATTAACGTCAAGTGTCATCCACTACAAGTTCAAAGAAAATGTATTTAAACTTGAGTGGATGAATAAAAATTATTTTATGAACGATTGAAAATTTGAACAAGATATATATAGGGAGAGTGTGAGCTAATAGAAGGAATTGAAAAAATATATCAAGACATTTCCATTTGGTTTAAATTGGAAATGGTCACTCCCTGATTTTTGATAGATAATAAAAGCTAATTTATATAAATGGTTAAAAAAGAATTTTTATTTAATGCAGATGATTAAGTACATTTGGTTTTTGGACTTCAGAAAAATGTGTAGTCCTTCCTGATTTAATTCTTCTAAATAAGTACTGTTTTTCATATTTTGTGATCGAATGCCACATTAAATTTTTTAAATACAGTAAATTTAATTCAAATATATTAAGTAAAATTCGTTATTTCAATTTCACTTACATGTTTTAAAACAGAGGGCGAAGTGGATCCACCTCCTCGTGGTGCCTCTCGGTAACGTCCTTAAGACGGCTAAGAGATCCACACATGTCGGCGGTCGTCCTCGAACACGTTACATAGCGTGAACGTGGATTTGATCGGGACTATATCAAGCCCAGTTGAGGGCTGCCAATCAGCGGTGGGGTTGACTTGCACTTATTGCATTTCATCCTGAGCCGTGGAGCCGGATAAGGCGGACTCCGTCTTGTGCGGGTAGGTTACTGTCGTGGCTTCTGGTTATTCAGACTCCGTAAGCCTTCGGGCAGGTCGGTATATCCTTATTGAACATGTTTTAAAACAAGTATTATAAAAAAAAAAAAAAAAATAAAAAAAAATTAAAGTCAATTCCTACTTTTTTTTTCACTATATTGTAGAAATGTCCTTTACAAATAAAGTTGGAATTTTCCTCTTACGTCTGGCGCCATCTATTATTAGATACATGCAACTTAAATCTAAAAAAAACTAAAATTAATTAATTACATTTAATCACTGAATTAATATTTGAAAAAACTGTATTAACATCCAGTGTCATCCACTACAAGTTCAAAAAATGCATTTGAACTTGAGTGGATGAATAAAAAGTATTTTATTAATAATTGAAAATTTGAACAAGATATATATATAGAGAGAGTGTGAACTAATAGTAGGAATTTAAAAAATGGCACTTAATTCTGTAGATTTTGACGTGTACTGTAAAAGAAGCCAACTTTCTACAAACAGCCAACCTCCAATTCTTTCTCAAATAACGATTCTCCTGATTTCCCTGATAAGATCCCTAATAAACTAAAATTTGATCTGTAAAAACTGAAAAATAAACCTTAATAATTAGTCCCCATTAAACTGTAAACTCAGTAATTAACGAATATGTTTCGGACTGAAGGTTTATTGAAGTTCTTTCTGGGAAAGGATTTTTAATAAATCGTGAATGACTTTGTACAATTTTAAAATTAATACATATTATAAATTTTATTCTAAGATATTTTTGTATAAAATTAATGTTTAATGGAAACTCACTGATTTGCTTTGAAAAAAAAACGTCATTCAACAACCAACTTGATGCGAACTGTAAAAGAACCCACTCTTCAACAAATAGCCATATAATATTCAATTCTTTCTCAAACAACGATTCTCCTGTTAAACTGTAGATAAAATCCCTATTAAACTGAAACTTAATGTCTCAAAACTGAAAATTAATTGTAAAAGACAAAAAATTAACTCCTTAATAATTTATTTCCTATTAAACTATGTGTCTAATCCTCAATGTCCTGCAGTGCGGGTCGGACATCCCATGAGTGATCTTACTCATGGATGGGGAAGGGAAAGGGGGCATGTTCTGTTGTGATGGAGCACCCGTAGGTAGAAGTCTGACTTTTGCTGTTACAGTCATATTAGACCGGGACCTACGGCTTAAAGTGGATTCAGAACCACTACAAAATCCATGGCACCGCCGGGACTCGCACCCGAAACCTGTGGTACCGAGCGCCAGAGCGCTAGCCACTCGACCATTCAGGCCCCCTTTAAACTCTAAGCTCCAATATTTAACAAATATGTTTCGGACTGAAGGGTTATTAAAGAGTTTTCTTGGAAAAGATTTTTAATAAATCTTGGAGGACTTCCATAAAACTTTATGTACCATTTTAAAATTATTACATATTAAAAATGTAATTTAATGATATTTTTATATAAACATAGATAAATATATTTTTTATAAATAATTAATTTTAAATTAGTGTTTAATATTGATTCTTGAGAAATAAAAGTGGCACTTAATAAGACGGTGCTTGACATCTGCTGCAAAAGAATGAAATATTCAGCAATCAACCAACCTCCAATTCTTCCTCACACAACGATTCCTAACTGATATAATTGATGATACCCCTATTAAATTGAAAATTAATCTCCAAAAAAACTAAAAAATAATTTTTAAAAATTGAAAATTAATCCTAAATAATTGATTCCTCATTATACTACAAGCTCAGTAATTAACAAATATGCTTAGGACTGAAGATTTATTAAAGTTCCTACTTGGAAAAGAGTTTTGATGAATCTTGTAGAACTTCTATAACTTAGTATCATTTTAAAATTTATACGTATTATAAATTTAATTTAATGTTTATTTTTATATAAAAATCGATAAATATATTTTTTATACATAATTGATTTTAAATTGGTGTTTAATTGCTTCGACTGGAAAGAATGGCGGTTAACACGATCGTGCCTGGCACATGTTGTAAAAGAACCCGATCTTCAACAAATAGCCAACCTGTAATTCTTTCTCAAACAACGATTCTTTGAAAAATTGATAAAATCCCTATTAAACTGAAAATTAATTTCTAAAAACTTAAACCATAATAATTGATTTCCCATTAAACTGTAATCTCCAGTAATTAAGAAATATGCTTCGGACTGAAGGGTTATTAAAGATTTTTCTTGGAAAAGAATTTTAATAAATCTTGAAGGATTTCTATGACTTAGTACCATTTTAAAATTAATAAAATTTAATTTAATGATATTTTTATATAAAATTTGATAAATATATTTTTATACATAATTGATTTTAAATTAGTGTTTGATTGCTTCGAAAGAAAAAAAAGTGATACTTAACACGATGGTGCTTGGCATGTACTGCAAAAGAATCCAATCTTCAACAAACAGACAACCTCCAATTCTTTCTCAAACACTGATTCACCTGTTACACTGATCATATCCATAATAAACGAAGAACTTAATCTGTGAAAAACTGAAAATTAATTTTCAAAAATTGAAAATTAATCCTTAATAATATTCTTCATTAAGTTGTAAGCTCAGTAATTAACAAACATGCTTCGGACTGAAGGTTTACAGTACCATTTTAAAATTAATATTTTTAAAATTGATTTTAAAATTAATATTTTTAAAATTGATATTAAAATTAATATATTTAAAATTGATATTTTTATATAGAATGAGATAAATATATTTTTTTATGTATAAATGATTTTAAATTAGTATACATTTGATTCAAGAGGAAAAAAAATGGCACTTAACAAGATGGTGCTTGACATGGTGCTGTAACAGAACCCAATCTCCAACAAACAGACAACCTGCAATTCTTTCTCAAACAACGATTCCCCTATTAGACTGATGAGATGCAAGCTCAGTAATTAACAGATATGCTTCCAACTGAAGGTTTATTAAAGTTCTTTCTTGCAAAAGACTGAAAATAAATCTTGAAGGATCTCTATGATTTAAATTTAAAATTAATACATACTATGAAATTATTATTTTTATATGAAATTAGTATTTAATTGAAATTCATTGGTTTGCTTTGAAAGAAAAAACGACCTTTAACATCGCGCTTGACCAGTACAATAAAAGAACCCAATCTTCAACAAACAGTCATTCTTTCTCAAACAACGATTCTTCTATTAAACTGATAAGATTCCTATTAAACTGAAAATTAATCTCTAAAAAACCGAAAAAATAATTTTTAAAAACTGATAATTAATCCTTAATAATATTCCTCATTATGCTGTAAGCTTAGTAATTAATAAACATGCTTTGGACTGAAGGTTTAAAGTTATTTTTCGAAAAATATTTTTAATGTATCTTGAAGGACTTTTATGACTTAGTACCATTTTAAAATTTATACGTATTATAAATTTAATTTAATTATATTTTTATATAAAATTCGATAAATATATTTTAATATATAATTGATTTTAAATCAATATTTAATTGCTTCGAGAGGGAAAAAAGGGGCACTTAACAAGATGGTGCTGTTAAAGAACCCAATCTCCTACAAACAGCCAACCTCCAATTCTTTCTCCAACAACGATTTCCCGTATTAAACTGATGAGATGCAAGCTCAGTAATTAACAGATATGCTTCGGACTGACGGTTTATTAAAGTTCTTTCTTGTAAAATATTTTTAATAAATGCCCAGAAGGACTTCTATGGTTAATACCATTTTAAAATTAATACATATTATAAATTTAATTAAATGACATTTTTATATAAAATTAGATAAATATATATTTTTTTATTATTAATTTTAAATTACTGTTTAATTTATTCTACAGTAAGAAAAGTGGCACTCAACAAGATGGTGCTTGACATGTGTTGAAAAAGAACCCCAATCTCCTACAAACAGACAACCTCCAATTCTTTCTCAAACAATGATTCCTTTATTAAACTAAAAATTAATCTCTAAAAACTGAAAAATTACCCTTAATAATTCGTCCTCACTAAACTGTAATCTCCAGTAGTTAACAAATATGATTCGGACTGAAGATTTATTAAAGTTCTTTCTTGGAAAAGAATGTTAATAAATCTTAAAGGATTTCTATGGCTTAGCACCAATTTAAAATTAAAAAAATTGAACTTAATGATATTTTTATATAAAATTATTTATGTAAAATTAGATAAATATAGTATATTTTTATCTAACTTAATTTAAATTAGCATTTTAAATTAAAAATTAAATTTAAAGTTAAATTAGTATTTAGTAAAAGAGGAATAAAGTGGCACTTAACAAGATGGTGCTTGACATGGTGCTGTGAAAGAATCGAATCTCCAACAAACAGACAACCTCCGATTCTTTCTCAAACAACAATTTTCCCTATTAGACTGATGAAATGCAAACTCAGTAATTAACAGATATGCTTCGGACTGAAGGTTTATTAAAGTTCTTTCTTGGAAAAGATTTTTAAAAAATCTTGAAGGACTTCTACGGCTTAGTACCATCTTAAAATTAATAAAATTTAATTTAATTATATTTTATATAAAATTAGATAAAAATATTTATATATATTTAAATCAGTATTTAATTGCTTCGAGAGGAGAAAAAGTGGCATTTAACAAGATGGGGCTTGACACTTGCTGTAAATGAATCCAATCTTCAACAAACAGTTTTCAAACAACAATTCTCTTGTTAAACTGATGAAATCCGTATTAAACTAAAAATTAATCTCTAAAAACTGAGAAATAATCCATAATAATTGATTCACTATCAAACTGTAAGATCAGTAATTAACAAATAGGCTTCGGACTGAAGGTTTATTAAAATTTCTTTTCTTGGAAAAGGTTGTTAATAAATCTCGAAGGATTTATATGATTTAGTACCATTTTAAAATTAATATATAGTATGGATTTAATTTAATGATACTTTTATATAAACTTAGATACATTTATTTTTATGTCTACTTGATTTTAAAATAGTGTTTAATTGCTTCAAGATTAAAAAAGTGGTACTTAAGAAGGTGGTGCTTGACATGTGCTGTAAAAGAATCCGATCTCCTACAAACAGCCAACCTCCAATTCTTTCTCCAACAACGATACCCCTATTAAACTGATGAGATCCATAATAAACTAAGAAATTAATCTGTGAAAAACTGAAAATTAATTTACAGAAACTCAAAATTAATCCTTAATAATATACCTCATTATGCTGTTAGCTTAGTAATTAATAAATATGCTTTGGACTGAAGGTTTAAAGTTCTTTCTTTGAAAATATTTTTAATGAATCTTGAAAGACCTTTTATGACTTAGTACTATTTTAAAATTTATACGTATTATAAATTTAATTTAATGATGTTTTTATATAAAATTCGATAAATATATTTTAATATATAATTGATTTTAAATCAATATTTAATTGCTTTGAGAGGGAAAAAAGTGGCACTTAACTGGACGGCGCTTGATATGGTGCTGTTAAAGAACACAATCTCCTACAAACAGACAACCTCCGATTCTTTTCGAAACAACCATTCCCCCATTAAACTGATGAGATGCAAGCTCAGTAATTAACAGATATGCTTAGGACTGAAGGTTTATTAAAGTTCTTTCTTGAAAAAGATGTACAAGAAATCTTGAAGGATCTCTATGATTTAAATTTAAAATTAATACATATTATGAAATTATTATTTTTATATGAAATTAGGATTTAATTGAAACTCATGGGTTTTTTTTAAAGAAAAACGACCTTTAACATCGCGCTTGACCAGTACAATAAAAGAACCCAATCTTCAACAAACAGTCATTCTTTCTCAAACAACGATTCTCCTATTAAACTAATAAGATTCCTATTAAACTGAAAATTAATCTCTCAAAACTGAATAATAATTTTAAAAAACTGATAATTAAACCTTAATAATTGATTCCTCATTAAACTTTAAGCTCAGTAATTAACAAATATACCTCTGACTGAAGGTTTATTAAATTTTTTCTTGGGAAAGATTGTTAATAAATCTTGAAGGATTTCTACGGTTTAGCCCCAATTTCAAATTACTAAAATTTAACTTAATGATATTTTTATATAAAATTATTTATATAAAATTAGATAAATATAGTATATTTTTAAATATTTGATTTTAAATTAGTATTTAATCGATTCAAGAGGGGAAAAAGTGGCACTTAACAAGGTGGTGCTTGACATGGTGCTGTTAAAGAACACAATCTCCTACAAACAGACAACCTCCAATTCTTTCTCAAACAACGAGTTCCCCTATTAGACTGATGAGATGCAAGCTCAGTAATTAACAGATATGCTTCGGACTGAAGGTTTATTAAAGTTCTTTCTTGCAAAAGACTGAAAAGAAAGGCTTCCGTTTTGATTGAGGCCTTCAACAGGAAGTGATCACTCATGTTTAGGCGGCATAGAGCGTTGTTGGCGGAGTGTGGAAAATGTGAATGTCCAGAGGCAGATAGATCTGTTTATGGTAGTTGGGTTCAATGCGCGTCCAAATTAAATATGCTCCGGACAAAGAATTGGAGATTTGAACCCGGCTTTTAGAAAATCATGGTAGCTTTTTAAACTACATCCGGAATTATAAAAGGTAGTGTAGCGTTTATATGTATTAATATCAGTGAACAAAGACCAATGTTGTATTCAATTTAACGAGTTTGGGTCCAGGAATAAATCATTTCAATTTAACAAGCATGTTTTATTATGAAGCTTATGGCAATCTTTGAATTAAAAATAAGTTGTGGTGTTTTGTTATACAGTTTTATAAAAAAATAATTTTTTTGATGTTATAATGATATGATTAGTATTTATTCATATTTAAATTATTTCATCTCCATCAAAAAACAGTTGAAAGTTCTATAAAAAGCTTTCTAAGAAAATTTAAAAATTAAACTAATTTTTCTTTTCTCTTCTTTCTTTATTTTTTTTAAAAATGTAACATGCAGTTGTTTTTTTTTTCCAGAATTTTTTTCCCATTATAAAGAAATGATTAATATTTATTCTTATTTAAATAATTTTATTTCCTTAAAAAAATTCGCAGACTGTGGAAGTGCTAGAAAAATTTTCTAAGAAATATTTTGATAGGTTTTTTTTTTTAATGTTGTTCTAATGCAGCTGGCAAACACTTAGACAATTGTCTTGGATACCTTAAGGCAAGCGCTGTACAGACGTTACTCACTTAGCACTACCCAGGAGGTGAGTGTAGCTTGAAGATAATCTACGGACGCGGAGTAACAATACCTCCGCTTTGCGATCATGTTAGACTGGGACCTACGGTTTAACGTGGATTCCGAACCACTACAAACATCCATGGCACCGCCGGGACTGGAACCCGAAACCTGTGGTAACCAGCGCCAGGGCGCTAGTCACTCGGCCATTCAGGCCCCTGTTTTGTTATATAGTTTTATAAAAAAAATGCTTTTTTTGATATTATAATGAAATGATTAATATTTATTTATATTTAAATTATTTCATCTCCATCAAAAAACAGTTGAAAGTTCTATAAAAAGCTTTCTAAGAAAATTTAAAAATTAAACTAATTTTACTTTTCTCTTCTTTCTTCGTTTTTTTAAAAAATGTAACATTCAGTTTCTTTTTTCCAGAATTTTTTTCCCATTATAAAGAAATGATTAATATTTATTTTAATTTAAATTATTTTATTTCCTTAAAAAATATGGTTAACACTTATTTTTATTTAAGTTATTTTATTTCCATAAAAGTACTCGCAGACTGTGAAAGTGCTAGAAAAAGTTTCTAAGAAATATTTTGTCACGTTTTCTTTTAAAAAATGTAATATACAGTTTTTTTAAAAGAATTTTTGCATCCCATAATAAGGAATAGCTTAATATTTATTCTTATTTAAATTATTTTAATTCCATAAAAAATGTAGATGGTAAAAGTGTTAGAAAAATTTTCTAAGAAATATTTTCATACCTTTTTTTTAAAAAAAAAATGTAATATATAGTTTTCTTTAAAGGATTTTTATTTCCCATTATAATAAATGGATTAACATTTATTCTTATTTAAATTATTTTATTTCCGTAAAAATACTCGCAGACTGTGAAACTGTTAGAAAAAGTTTCTAAAAAAATATTTTGATACGTTTTTTTTTTAAATGTAATATACAGTTTTTTTAAAGAATTTTTGTTTCAGATTATAATTAATGGATTAATATTTATTCTTATTTAAATTATTTAATTTCCATAAAAAAACTCGCAGATTGTGAAAGTGTTAGAAAAATTTTATAAGAAATATTTTGATATGTTTTTTTTTTAAATGTAATAACAGATTTTTAAAGAATTTTTTTCCCATTACAATGAAAAGATTAATAATTATTCTTATTTAAATTATTTTATTTCGCCAAAAAATATCCGTTGACTGTGAAAGTGCTAGGAAAATTTTTCTAAGAAAAATTTTAAAAGGGTTTTTTATTTCTTTATTATAAAAAAGAGTTTATTCTCACGTTATCTAAATGCTAAAAACCGTCAAAGAATTGAAAAGCCTCACAGTGATAAATTTGAATCACAAAATGCTGTTAGTTTTTTTCAAAGACACCATAAAGAAACGTATATAAATTCAAATTTTAAAAATATTTGTGCTTTATAGTATATGTACCGATTCTCCAGATATTTTATAAGAAACGGCCATTTTATACATGTAACTATACAGAACTATTTCTAACCATGTTTTTCAAAAATTACTTTTACATTTAGAATGTGTTGCCACAGGAAAAAGGTATTTATGAGTCGCACAACAGGGCATTTTAATATAATTTACATTTTATGTGGCCGGTGGCAACGTGCGCCGCAGATGAGCGTTAGGGCTTAAGTTCAATCCGCATGCGGTTTTGTTGTAGACACTTTTTAAAAAACGAGGATATTCGATGACGTTTCTGATATACAGCATCTTGCCTCGCGTAAGTCGGACTACCTGGTGGGAGTTTTTCGGGTTTTCTCCCATACGATACGCAAATACGGGGTAGTTCCCCCTAAAAACCATCCCGGAAGGCACTGTCCTCCTTCTTCAGCGACTCAGACCCAAGTCAGACATCTATCTACGGGTGTTCCATCACAACAGAAGCTTTCCCTCCCCCCCTTTTCCTAATTTCATGCGACCACATGGGGTCTAGTTGTTGCTAACTTTTTTTATTTGGGTCTTGGCTTATGGCACGCTGGATTTTCGAAATGAGGGATCTCGGTTCGAGACTGAAAAGCAAAGATTGACAGATATATGTCTCGTATATGCCGGTGATAGACATAATAAATCTGTAGGTGAATAAGTTATTGAACTAGGCTTTGAAAATAAGGTTCATAGCAATTTCGATACCACTTCTGAGAGCTTTATGCCTTGCTGTGGAATAATGTGGGTGTGTGATAGGTAGACATCAACGATACATTTCTCAGTAATGTTGAATATATTATCATCTGCCATTCCAGAATCGAATGACTTCAGTTCAGATTGTTTGACATTTGGAAACCATTAACCTTTTTCATCGAAATATTCGGATTACGGAACACGTTATTTCGGAACACACACACACATGTATATATATATGCCGGATGTGCACCTTGATTGTAACTAGGTGTTGTGGGGTTGAGACTTGAAACAGAGGTGTGAGTCACAGCTTTATTGACAAACACACAAACCCCACACACATACAGTTAGAATCATACAATATGTAACACATTTAAATACATATAATTATAGGTGAATTGAAGGTTAATAATAAGTTATATATATATTAAAAATTAAATAATGAACTTTTAAAGATTTTTGGGTATAAATCATATCTATATATATATATATAGATATGATTTATACCCGAAAATCTGAAAAAGTTCATTATTTAATTTTTTTTTTAATTTGGTGAACAATAAAGTCCAATCACATTAATGACGTCATTTTTAATTGAACGCCATTGCCTGGCCATTTGGTGACTTGATCTCTTCATATATGTATATATACACAGTCCAATCACATTAATGTGACCACCTGTCATTTTTAATTGAACAAAAACCTTATTTTATGCCTGACGCCATTTGGTGACTTGATCTCTTCATATATATATATATATATATACACAGTCCAATCACATTAATGTGACCACCTGTCAAAAGCCAGAATATACACTCTTGTATATTCTGGCTTTAAGTGGGAGTGTGGTATTGAGTGGAATTCTTTACATACACTCCACTGCAATGTGCTGCCACCTGCCTTTTGTGATTGGTTATTTCACGTTGACGTCGAAAATAGGCGGTGGTCACATTAATGTGACTGGACTGTGTATGTATATACGTTTTTGAGTTTAAAAGTTTTCTTTAAATTAAATTGGCAAATTGTTTGAAATTTATGCTTTTGTGTTCTTTTTCCATATCATTCATTTGTTTGTTACCAAGCAATTTCTGTATTATTTTTTCATTCTGTCGATTCTATCATATAGGCTTATTTATATTTTATTTTTGATTAATATATAGTTATTCAGAATTATTTTCCTTTACAATTTGCCAAATGATAACTTGAACTTTTCACCCATTATTTTTTCCTCATAAATTTTATCAAAACTAAAAATTTTATGTCACGGTGCTTGTTAAACACTTATCATATTGGACACTTAATATACGAATCCTTATCTTCACCATTCTCACATCGTAGCATTAATCCTTTTATACGAGTATTAAAAACTCTAATTACAACATATGTCAAACAGCTATTCAAATGAGGAACCATTGTACCACAAAATGTTAACAATACTCTCACATAACAAGAAAAGAATTATTATTATCAATAATAATAATAATAATAATAATAATAATAAAACGCATCAAAAACGCCGGCTACAAAAGATACAGACATCAAGTACAGCAAAGGACAAAAAGGTTTTATCGCATATCAGATGGTAATCTGCGAAATGATTCGATGATTGTGTGTCGCGACACGGACTAATTTACATTTGACATTAACGAACCCTGACAGCTACATGTGTTGACATATTCTGATACGGTATTTAGACGATATGAAACAGGAAATGTTGATAGAAAAGATTGCGTATAATGAACGGGTCTTTTTGTTATCTGCAACACTAAACGACTAATAAATATAGATGAGCTATATACAAATGAGTAGTAAAGTATTCGTTTTTTTCTTAAGGGTGTAAAACATATTTGGTTTTCAAATATGGTTTTATATTTGGTTTTCATCGTTATTAACGTTTTTAATATTGTATTTTGATCAGATATAATTCGTCAATCCAACGAGATTTATAGCAAATTCAGCATTAATAGGTGTTTGCAATGGTAGAGGATGTTACAGTGCAAACACATTTTGACACCACACTTTGGAACGAACACCTCCAAGCTTAACATCTGGCCGGGTAATGGACATTTTCCATTCGGGCTTGTCCCTCGCATATATATACATATATATATGCGAGGGACAAGCCTCCTTTTCCTAATAATATATATATATATATATATACAGAGAGAGAGAGAGAGAGAGAGAGAGAGAGAGAGATGGCCAGCATAGTACCCGTTTTTTTCATAAGGGTGTAAAACATATTTGGTTTTAGAATGTGTTTTATTTAAAAAAGACCTGGATAGACTGTGTTAATGTTTTTAAATGTTGCGTATTTTGATCATATGTAATTCGCCAATCCAACGACATAGCATATTCAGCGTTAATCGAAATGTTCCATGGGAAAATATGTTACACTGCATATATATTTTGTCACCCCATTTTGGGACGGACGCCTCCAAGCTTGGCATTTAGGTGATGATCATCCACCTACTCTTCACTATTCGGGCTTGACCCTGGCATAGACATATTCTACCATATTGTACATATCGTGCTCTCTCCGGAATAGATTCATGCCCATATTGTATATAACATAACATAATATATAAATTATATAGATTATATGCATATATGACTAATTAACATAATCGATACTACAGTCCATGTTGGACCATTGCCGTCTGCTTACTGATAAATTCTGAAACAGGAGATATTGTCTTTTGACTTTGTAGGATTGTCAGCCCTATGCTCTACAGTCTTATTAGACCGGGACCTACGGTTTAAAGTGGATTTCGAACCACTACTTAACCCTAACCTTTCGAACCATAACCTAAAATGTGTGGCACCGAGCGCCTGAATGTTAGGCCTCATTGAATATAGGATACAAAAAATGTAATAAAGCACACAATTACATAAGCAACAAAACAATTATCATTGTAATGTCAAGAAAAATTAGCGTGTAGATCAAATATATATAAATATATATATATATATATATATATATAGCTTACCCCGACATAAACATATCATGTCCATGCTGTATATACATATAGGTATATATCATGCTCATCTCTAGAACAGAGAGGAGCATGATATATATACGACATAGACATATTGTAAATATGGTTTATATCGTACATATCGGACTTATCATAAACATTCATGCCAATTCCTGCATAGACATACTTTTATTGTACATATAAATATATCGTACCCATTCTTGGAATAGACATATTGTAAATACCGTTCATTTCGTAAATATCGTACTTATCTTAAATATATATCTTGCCAATTTCCGCATAGATATATCATACTTATATCGTTCATATAAATATATCGTGCAAATATTCGGTATAGACATAACCTGACTATATCGTATATATCATAAATATATCTTGCCCAAATCATACGTATAAAAATAAGGAGGAATATGATTAGTTAAATTTTGGAATTGAGAAGGGAAGTTGACACAAACAAATATCATTTATTTTCCACAACTCATGCGACGACGAATTAAATTATGTTTTGCAAATAGGCATCATTTAATCACGGACTTCAGCTGCCCTAGGAAGTTGACATCAGTTATTAGCAGACTCAGAACTAATCATTATAGAGGGATGAAGATTCTCCCAGACAAGACATCCCCTGCAGAAATTGAACCAACGCTTTCCTAACACCTAAGCACATTCTTGAATGCCCAGCACTCACTCCCCATATTTTGCAATTGGGTAGGGTGCCAATCGAAGCCAACTTAAGAGAAATCCTGTATAGTGAAGCGGCGCCATTGCTAGCGGCTGCTATTGTGAAGACTTTTGACTTGGTCTAACTTTGATAATTATATTTGAAATCCACGGCCACGATAACAACAACAAATAGACATCATTAGAATACTTCACTGTTGCCACACATTTAGAATAAAGTTTAAGCAAACGTTTTTTTGTGTCGACAGACAAACAAAAGTAAAACTTAATGTAATTTAAAAAAATAAAAGTGATAATAATGCAAAATAGAAACTTACTTAAATGTATCATTA
Organism: Caerostris darwini; assembly: GCA_021605075.1. Lineage (NCBI taxonomy): Eukaryota > Metazoa > Arthropoda > Arachnida > Araneae > Araneidae > Caerostris > Caerostris darwini. The sequence continues at coordinate 47,563 of BPLQ01012800.1, forward strand.
CGATCATAGACATTATGTGGATATCATACATATAAATCTATCGTGCTCATTCCTAGTATAGACATAACTTACCTACATTGTACATGTCATAAATATGTCATGCCAGTCACTTTATTTTAATTTTTTTTAATTTCTTTGTATAATAATCCAGAGTTCTGTATTTGTATATATATAATGCTTGTAAATAGAAATTAAAGTGTAAAAATCTTGAAAGTGGCCCTCTTCTTAAAGTCATTATAGATCTAATACAGGCAGAGACATTACAGTATGTTATATTTATGATATGAATGACATAATTTAATATGTCATACTTATCGATAAAAATAGATCCACGGTATCTCTATTCTAGAGATGAGTATGATATATTTATATGTGCTATATGGGCATTATATATTTATATATTTATGATACGTACAATATAGGCATAACATGTCAAGGCCAGGGATAAGCACGATATATTTCTATATGTATATACAACATGGACATGATATATCCATGCCTAGGATAAGCGATTTATATTTTTGTTCCGCACGATAATTTTTAACCGATAATAATAAGCCGTTATAAGTCTAATATAGGCCGAGACGTTACAATATCGTGCATATCATAAATAATTTGTATTGCATTTGTCATGAATTATCGTATTGTTAAGTGCCTTAGTAATCAACTATCCAGTAAATATATTCTTTTGAAGATGTAATTTCTTCATACTTAAAAGCATAGTTCATTCATAAAGTAGCGGAAATGCATTTCAAACAAGTCTATGTTAAATTAGCTCTTTACAAAACTTATAATCCCATTAAGATTTAAAATTGATATGCGAAATATTAGAAGTCTCCATTTTTAAATAACTGATTATAATACATTCATTACTGAGTAGATAATGAACCTTTGTATCTCAAATTTTACCAGAAGGATAGCTTTATTATATTTAACGCGATACAATACGAGCTTTGATCCAGTTCCAATTCCTCATTAGTTTAATGAAGTTCGCTATAAAAATATTTTCAGCATCGAGATATTTAGAGAATATTTTAAATCCTTCCATTATCTTAAAAGAGTTTGTTTCAGATTTTAAATTCCGAATTTCCAAGAAATTCTTTGAGCTCCAAGTATCGTATTTTCGACTTTAATTATTATAATTATGTATAGTTTCCTTAATGGGGTTTGTAATTAAAACTTGAATGTTCAATGAGGCTACGAATAAGACTTTTATTTTCGTTAAAAGTTTACGAGATTTAAATAAAGATTAAATAAGTTTCATAAGATTTAAATCAGAATTCTTTTCCTTAGTCGCGTTACATAATGTAAGGAAATTACATTTAAATTTTATTCAACGGATCAGGAAAACGCTTGTTTTTAAGTGTAGTTTTAGATAATTGTTTTATAAAAATAATGTAATCATTAAAAGTTTTATAGAAAAAAAATAAAAAATATATTATTTATATAAAAATGAAAAGATATAAAAAATAATCAATCAATCAATGAATATAAACAATGTTTTAACAAAAGAAACAATCTTAACAATATAAATAATGTATTAACAAATAAAATATTATAAACAATACATTTTAAATGAAGCAATATAAACAATGTATTATTAAATGAAGAAGTATAAACAAATTTTTAATGAAGGAAAGAACATCAACAATGCTTTAATAAATGAAGCAATATAAACAATGCATTATTAAATGAAGAAGTATAAACAAATTTTTAATGAAGGAAAGAACATCAACAATGCTTTAATAAATGAAGCAATATAAACAATGCATTATTAAATGAAGAAGTATAAACAAATTTTTAATGAAGGAAAGAACATCAAAAATGCTTTAATAAATGAAGCAATATAAACAATGCATTATTAAATGAAGAAGTATAAAAACAAATTTTTAATGAAGGAAAGAACATCAACAATGCTTTAATAAATGAAGCAATATAAACAATGCATTATTAAATGAAGAAGTATAAACAAATTTTTAATGAAGGAAAGAACATCAACAATGCTTTAATAAATGAAGCAATATAAACAATGCATTATTAAATGAAGAAGTATAAACAAATTTTTAATGAAGGAAAGAACATCAACAATGCTTTAATAAATGACAAAATATAAACAATGCATTAATAAATGAAAATATATCCACAATTATTTAAAAAATTAAACAATATCAACAATGTACTATTAAATGAAGCAGTATAAACTTTTTTAATGCCTATAAATATATTGTGCTTATATACTAAATAGATATACCGTACCCATATCGTACATATAAATATGTCGTGCTCATTTCCGGCATAGACATAACTTGTCTCTAACGTACATATCAGAAATAATTTGTATCTTAGTTAGTCATTCGTAAAAGCATAGTTCATTCATAAAGTAACGGAAATGCATTTCAAACAAGTCTATGTTAAATTAACTCTTTACAAGACTTATAATCCCATTAAGATTTAAAATTGATATGCGAAATATTAGAAGTCACAGTTTTTAAATAACTGATTATAATACATTCATTACTGAGTAGATAATGAACCATTGTATCTCAAATTTTACCAGAAGCATAGCTTTATCATTTTATAACGCGATATAATACAAGCTTTGATTCAGTTCCAATTCCTCATTAGTTTAATGAGGAATTCGCTATAAAAATATTTTCAGCATCGAGATATTTAAAGAATATTTTAAATCCTACCATTTCCTTAAAACAGTTTGTTTCAAATTTTAAATTCCGAATTTCCAAGGAATTATTTGACCTCCAAGTATCGTATTTGCGACTTTAATTATTATAATTATGTATAGTTTCCTTAATTGGGTTTGTAATTAATTCTTGAATTTGCAAGGAGATGTCTTTGAGACTCAGATTTAGATTTTTATTTTCCTTAAAGATTTGTGAAATTTAAATAAGGATTGAACAGGAGTCGTAAGATTTAAATCAGGATTCTGTCCTTTAGTCGCGTTACACAATATACATATATATATACATACATACATATATATATATATATATATATAATATTATATTATTTATTCATTCTGGAGGAGCAGTTCTTTTTAAATATACTTTTAGGTAATTTTTTTTATAAATATGATTTAATTAGTAAAGTTTTATTGAAAACATATAGCAATGTTTTAATAAATGAAAAAATATAAAAATTTTTTAACAAATTAAAACAATGTATTAAAAAATAAAAAATAAAAACAATTCATTAATAAATGAAAAAAAAATACAATGCATTAACAAAAACAATGTATTAATAAATGAAAAAATTTAAACAATGCATTAATAATGCAAAATTTTTTTAATAAATAAATAAAAAAAAAAGAAATTTTTTTTTAAATAAAGGAAAACAGTGTATTAATAAATGAAAAAATATAAGAAATACATTAATAAATGAAAAAAAATAATAAACAATTTTTTAATAAATGAAAAAATAAAAAACAATTTTTTAATAAATGAAAAATATAAACAATATTTTAATAAATGAAGCAATATAAACAACGTTTCAATAAATGTAATAATATAAGCAATGTTTTAATAAATGAAAAAAAGAATATAAACAATATTTAAAAAATATTTTAAATTTTACCATTTCCTTAAAACAGTTTGCTTCAAATTTTAAATTCCGATTTTCATGGAATTCTTTGACCTCTAAGTACAGTGTTTGCGACTTTAATTATTATAATTATGTATAATTTCCTTAATTGGGTTTGTAATTATTTCTTGAGTTTGCCATGAGATTTCTTTGAGGCTCTGAATCAGACTTTTATTTTCGTTAATAGTTTGTGAAATTTAAATAAGGATTAAATAAGATTCCTAAGAGTTAATTCAGGATAATTTTCCTTAGTCGTGTCACATAATATAAGGAAATTATATTTAAATTTAATTCAATATTTCAAGGAAGCAATTCTTCTTAAGTATAGCTGATAATTTTTTTATAAATAAATGATGTATTAATGGTTGAAAACATTTAATTTAATTTAATAAATGAAACAATATAAATCATATATTAAAGAATGAAACAATATGAACAATGTTTTAATAAATGAAACAATATAACATTTTTTTTGATAGCTGAAACAATATAAGCGACATAATAATAAATAATAAATGAAACAATTTAAACAATATATTAATGAATGAAACAATAAAAAAACCATGCACATACAACAGTTAGCCAAAGTAAGTATCAAATTTTATAGTAACCTGAGTGATAGCGGAATTCCCAGCAAATGTTTAAGAGGTCTTATGTTCTCTTCATGTGCGTTATAGATACCGCTTCAGAAACAAGTAGATTCGATGGCGATTATGGCAATTTGTAGAAGCGTCTCGCGTTGACATTCAGGCTACCTGATGTGTATTCTCCCATAATGCACTTTCTTCATCTCATCCCTTATCGATAGGATAACAAAAATAAAATTTCCTATGTATTATGCGATACTTCCTGCTATAATTATAATCTGAAATTCCAATATTCTGGAATTTGAAGTTCCAAGTTAATTCTCATAAATGAAGTGTGATTTTCTTATAAGTCTCACTTACTACACACTTTTTCTTTAACTTTACGCAAACTTATTTCTCCAATTTTTTTAAGTCTTTCGATTTAAAAAAAAAAAACACATACTTTTTCCTTCGAGTTAGATTTTTATTCAACACTCGCTATCATGTATTTGAAATGCATAGATATATCGGATGTATATTTCAATTCCTTGTATTATCAATTACACACTTAATGGCGTGTCTAACGCTCTGGCGTTGGGTACAACAGGTTTCGAGTTCAAGTTCCTGTGCTGCCATGGATGTTTGTAGTGGTTCGGAATCCGCTTTAAGCCGTAGGTTCTGGTCTTATAGAACGTCACGGAACCAAGTCAGCCTTCTACTTACGATTGCTCCATCAACAGATGCTGCCCCCTTTCTCTCCATAAACGAGTAGATTACTCATGAGATGTCCGTCCCGCATTGCAGGACTCTCAGGATTAGACACAACACAATAATACTGAAATGAATATTGAAATTATTACTGTAGTGTATGTCCTGTTTCTAAAGTCTCAAAGAAGAATTCGAACAGATGTGCAGTAGATTTCGACTTAGGTCTTGTGTGTGCTAAGCATCTAACAAACATTGACGCGTAGGTCAATTGATAATAAATTTATATCGAGACTTCATTTAATAGTACAATTAACTATTGTGCAGAAATATTAGTGAAATTTATTAACTACGTTGAAGGTAAATAAAAGAGTACATATTCTATAAAACCTAGAAACAACATTACAACAACCTGGAAACAATTGTGTTAGTAAACAACATTAGTACAATATAACTACTTTGATTTAAAAGTTTAAGAACCTACATACAATAACCTGTAAAGTTCAAGAACCTGTTTGTTATGATATAATAATCTTTATATAAACATATTTACGAATAACAAAAATAAATGCTATTCTTTATCTTATGAATAGAAATAAAACAATAACTTTACATTTTCAGAGACACAAATGCAAAATCGTTATTTCTTCCGCTTCCATTTAAACAAAATCCACTTCCGATTTTTTTGGTTATTTGCTTTCGAACGTCAGCGGCATCAATTGGATGACCCAAACATATATTTAAATCCATTTCCCCGTCTCAGCAATCAGCAATCAGCAAAAGCAATCTCCTTCATTAAACCCCATCTTTTAACAAATCCTTTCAAAATACAATTAACCTTTGTTAAAACATATAGATAATCAACATAACCCCTGACTCCCCATTGTTAAACATAACCCTTCTGACGCATGGATATATGTAACTTGAAGAACAATGCACAAATTACTACACCCAACTTTTCGTTGCCAATTCCTTTCTACTTAATAAGAAAAGTCAACAAACGATTCTGGCAGCAATCATTCCCCTTTTCCCACTTTATACCCCCACCCTACCCCCTACCCGTCTTTTATCTTGAGATCCACCCTTTAAACACGTGATGCCATGTGTTTCTTCCTATCTTTTCATCGTAGCCATGTATAATTTAATAACAGCCCATCAGCTAGCTGCCTGGGTAAAATTTTGCAGCTTATTATAAGGGAGCTTCGATATCTGTGTTTTAGAAGGGTAGGGTATTGAAATTCCTCAGGGTTGAAACTGTTGACAAGGTTGTAACGTGCAGTAATTTAGAAAAGGAAATGCAAAATGGTGGGGGGGGGAAAGAATATTTCTAATCCAAGATCTCTTTTAATTTGGTATTCATGGATGACGAAGCCCAAGTAAAACGGGCGGAAATATTCGCTCTGTCATTAAAATGAAGAATTTCATGCCAGTAAATCTTGCTGTTTTACTTTCTAGGGGTATTTATTTGCAATAAGATGGAGGATTTGTAGGTTGTGAATTTTGGAACGACCAATCAGGAAGGAGTTTTCAAAAAAAATCTTTTGGTGATGGCATTTATCGTTTTTATTAGAGTTAAAATAAAATAAATATTGATTTTTCAAAATAGTTTATACATCCAAAATTTCTTAAAATCCCCAATATGAATTTTATTTTAAAATGAATAAATAATATTTAAAAAAATTATAATAAAACGAATAATCAATATTAATTTATTTTAAAACGAATAATTAATATAAAAAAATTATAATAAACGAATAATCAATATCAATTTATTTTAAAACGAAGTAAATAAGCATTAATCAGCGACGTTTAATTTATTGAAATTGAAAGTTATTGTTTTTCGACGAATGAAATCATCGTTTGCTTTGAGAAAAATAAAATAATATAATAAATTTTTTTTTAAAGACAATTCCTACTTTTTTTTCACTATATTGCAGAAAAGTTATTTACAAATAAAGTTGAAATTTTCCTCTTACATCTGGAGCCATCTATTATTAGATACATGCAACTTAAATCTAAAAAAAACTAAAATTAATTAATTAAATTTAATTAATGAATTAATATTTGAAAAACTGTGTTAACATCCAGTGTCATCCACGACAAGTTCAAAAAAATATACTTGAACTTGAGTGGAGGAATAAAAAGTATTTTTGTAACGATTGAAAATTTGAACAAGATATATATATAGGAGAGCGTGAACTAATAGTAGGAATTGAAAAAAGATGTTATTTTTCCAGTTCGATAAAATGTCTGTTTTATTAAAAATCATCAATAATTAAAATTGTTTACTTTTAAAATTTTAATAATTAATAATCTATAATAATTAATGTTAATTAACTCTAATTATTAACATTAACTTTTAATAATTTTAATATTTATCGTTTCCATTACAACTAAAATAAAACAAATATTGATTTTCAAAAATAATTTATATACCAATATTTAAAAATAATCAATATTAATTTATTTTAAAACGAAATAAATAAACATTAGTCAGCGACGTTTATTTTATTGTCCATGAAAATTATTGTTTTCTTTACAAATAAAATTATCGTTTGCTTTGAGAAAGATAAAAGAAAAAACAATGTTATTTTTCCTGTGCGGAAAAATGTTTGTTTTATTAAAAATCCTCAAATAATTAAAATTAATTACTTTTAAAGTTTTAATAATTAATTTTTAATTAATATTTTAATTATTAATTTTCATTTTTAATAATTAAAATTATTTGTTTTTTAAAATAATATAACTAGAATCAGTTTAGAAATTGTTTTTGAATTTGGCAAATTTGAATACTCAATTTTTGTTTTATTTTAGTTATTTTCTTCTGTGTCAATAATTATCGTCTGCATTAAAAAAATTATGCGAATATTTTTAAACAAAATAAAAAAACAACACATTAAAATAAATAATTAAAAATTTATTGAGAAAATAATTAAAAAATATATTGAGAAAAAATTTATTGAGAATATAATTAAAAAATATAATAGTAAATAATAAAATTTACTGTAATTTTGAATTAATTGTCTTTAATGCACAGTTCTTGTTAATTTTATTCTACTTCTTTATTAATAATTATCGTCTGTATTTGAAAAATTATACAAATAACAAATATTTTTAAACAAAATAAAAACACATTAAAATAAATAATTAAAGAAATATTAAGAAAATAATCAAATAATCAAATAATAAATAATTAAATTTGCTTATTAAAAAGAATAAATTTTTTTCCTCTTTTAAATAATTTAAAATCAAAATAAGCCTTAGCCTAAGCCTTAGTTATGTTTATGTTTAAGCCTAAGCCTAATAAATGCTAAAATACTTCCGCTGGAATTGAAGGTCATATACCATTGAGAAGAAATATTTTTAGATGATTTAAAATTGTTTTAAAAAACATTTCTAAAAAAATTCAGTCCAAATATATGCCTAAATTTGAAAAATAGAATGGAAAAAAATATTTAATTAACGGAATTCAAAAATAGAATTAATTGACTAGACTATAAATCAAATTAATAAACCTGATTTTTTTTAAAACTTTTAATCTAATAAAGGAAAAAAAAAAAAAGCTAGTAAATAGAGAGTTTTTGCATACCGTATTTTGGACGTCCGTTATTTTTTTCTCCCTAGCGCGCATGCTCATAGGAAATTACTCATGCATATCTGTAATAATGTTTCCTATGAGCATGCCCGCTAGGGAGAAAAAAATAACGGATGTCCAAAATACGGTATGCAAAAATTCTCTATTATTAAATAAAAAAAATTTCAAAGTGTTTTAGCTATCATTATTACAACATTATTTATAATCTTCATACTGATTTATTAATTTATCATTTGAAGAAAACATTACGACCAAAAATATATTTTTAAAAACTAGTAACACAAACTATAATCTTTGATCGTTTTCATAACTATTTAATTTCATAAATAAATTTTTGAATCCAAATATTTATTCACTCGCTATAAATTAAAATATTTTTATTGATAAATATAATTTAAACATGCTATATTTATTGACAAACAGAATAATTTCGGCACTTACCAATAAAATAAATTTATATTTCGAAAAAAATTAACCAAGGACTTCAAAATTTTCTAAAAAAATTACGTATAATGTATTATAAAAACTGTAAATTTCATTATGATATGTAAATTATGTAAATTTCATTCACGTATTTTTATCTTCAACATCATAAATAAATAGCATCTTAAGGATTCTGACTTTTACTTATACACTGAATATATTTAAATATTATCTATCTCAAATAACAAATATTTTATTGTAGCTTAATCGAAAGTAATAACTTCTCTGTTAGTATTAGATAACAATTTAAAATTAACTATTCACCCAAATATGCAGCTAAATCAATAGGACACCTTTAATGTTAAATATAATTCTTCTAAATATTTAACATTAAATAAATTCTACATTATATTATAATCATCATTTCAGTATGCATATATAATTACACTGAAGTGACAAAAGTCATGGGATAGCAATATGCAAATTTTCAGATGGCAGTAGCATCACGTAGAACAGGTATAAATGCGCAGTGCTTTCGCAGAGCTTTCATTTCTGTTCAAGTTATTCATGTGAAGAGGTTTTGACGTGATGATGACCGCACGACGGGAATTAACAGGCTTTGAACGCGGAATGTTAGTTGGAGCTAGACGCATGGGTCATGCCATTTCGGAAATCGTTAGGGAATTCAACATTCCCAGATCCACTGTGTCAAGAGTGTGCCGAGAGTATGAAATTTCAGGCATAACATCCCACCATGGACAGCGCAGTGGTCGACCGCCTGCACTTAACGACCGAGACCGGCGACGTCTGCAAAGAGTCGTCAATTCTAGCAGACAAGCAACACTGCGTCAAATAACCGCAGAAATCAATGTGGGACGTACAAGGGACTTGTCTGTTAGAACTGTGCGGAGAAATTTGGCTTTCTTGGGCTATTCCAGCAGAAGACCGACTCGAGTGCCTTTACTGACAGAACGACATCGCTTGCAGCGACTCTTGTGGGCACGTGAGCATATCGGTTGGTCCCTAGATGAATGGAAAACCGTTGCCTGGTCCGATGAGTCGCGATTTCAGTTGGTAAGAGCTGATGGTAGGGTTCGAGTGTGGCGCAGACCCCACGAAGCCATGGACCCAAACTGTCAGCAAGGCACTTGTTCAAGCTGGTGGTGGCTCCGTAATGGTGTGGGCTGCTTTTTCATGGCATGGACTTGGTCCTCTGGTGCGACTGGACCGAACATTGACTGGAAATGCTTATGTTCAGCTACTTGGAGATCACTTGCAGCCATTCATGGATTTCATGTACCCAAACAACGATGGGATTTTTATGGATGACAATGCGCCATGTCACCGGGCCACAACTGTTCGCGATTGGTTTGAAGAACATTCTGGACAATTCCAACGAATGGTCTGGCCACCTAGATCGCCCGACAGGAATCCCATCGAGCATTTATGGGACATCATCGAGAAATCTGTTCGTGCCCAAAATCCTGCACCATCAACGCTTTCACAATTATGGACGTCTATCGAGACAGCATGGCTCAATATTCCTGCAGAAGACTTCCAACGACTTGTTGAGTCCATGCCACGTCGAGTTGCTGCACTTCGCCGGGCGAAAGGAGGGCCGACACGATATTAAGAGGTATCCCATGACTTTTGTCACTTCAGTGTATTTCGTCATATTATGAAGCTGTTTGATCAGTCGGCAAACTTTAATGTTTGTAAATAATTTGTAAATATATTACCTTAAATACACTCATGTCCATAAATTAAGGATAATTCAGAATCACACAGAAATTGAACTCTAAAATAAAAATTTCATTTGTAGAATTATCACACACATCTTGAAGAAGAATATGCAAATTACAAAAAACCACGAGATGGCGCGGATAGTACGTCACAATGACGACAGTGTAAGAGAGGGGTATATAAGGAATGGTGGCAAAGAAGTAAAATTGTTCACAAGCACTTTAAAAGCCTTTCAGTGCAATACCCGCATAGTTATGGCAAAAAGGAAGCATTTGGATGATTTTTTACGTGGTAGAATTATCGGACGACTGGAATGTGGACGTACCCAGCTGGAAGTATCCGAGGAACTTGGAATCGCCCAGAGTGTCATCTCCAGGCTTTCGCAACGATTCCAAGATAATGGTAATGTGAGTAGATGTTACAGCACAGGTCGCCCCCGAGTTACAACACCGAATGAGGATCGGTATTTAACAGTTACTCCCAAAAGAAACACACGGAGCACAGCATCAGTCCTGTCCCGTCAGCTCTCTTCAGCTACCGGTACGACAGTTTCAAGGAAGACCGTGTACAGACGCTTAGGGCACATAGATCTATATGCTCGTAGGCCTGTCAGATGTGTTCCACTTACCGCAACTAGCTGTCGCCTGTGATTAACCTGGAGTAGAGAGCATGCATTGTGGACACCGCAACAGTGTTCTTGTGTGATGTTTTCCGCGAGTCCAGGTTTAGTTTGCAGTCTGATTCTCGCCGGACTTTATATGGAGAGCGCCAGGTACCCGTTACCACCAAGAGAACACCATTGAACGACACCGTTACGGTGGTGCAGGATGGCTCGTTTGGGGAGGAATTATTCTTGGTTCCAGAACTGACCTGCATGTTCAGAGTGTAACGATGACAGGCCACATCTATCGGGATGTCATACTGGAACAACATGTACGTTTGTTTCGGGGCGCCATGGGTGCTGAATTTCTGTTTATGGATGACAACGCCTGTCCCCACCATGCAAACATTGTAGACGAATGCCTTCAATTGGAGGATATCACCAGTATGGATTGGCAAGCATACTCACCGGACTTGAATCCAATAGAGCATGTGTGGGATATGCTTGGCCGATAAATTGTAGCCCGTCAACCCCCTCCCACCTGTCAACCGGAACTTCGGAGGGCATTGCTTGATGAGTGGTGTAATATTCCCCAAGATCAAATTGATAATTTGATACTCAGCATGCCTAGGCGTTGTAAGGCCTGTATTGCATCGTCCGGGAGACGTACTCCATATTAACCATGATACTAACCATGTTATACTGCTTTTTGTAAATAGGTTCTTTTTTTAAATTTGCTCCAGGGAGTAAAAATCGCAATTTTTATTAATTATGTCAAACATATAGCATCTTTTTTGCTCTTTACCTTTTGTTTAATAAATAGACTTTACAAATAAGTCAAATTTGTTTTGTTTCTGTCTCTTTCTTTGCCTGAACTTCAATATCCTTAATTTATGGACATGAGTGTATAATTTATATTCTGTTATACTTAATTACCGTAATTCTACCTTACTAATTAATGTCTTAATAAATATTTCGCGATATTGTAGAGCTCCATTCGATCGGTAGGCAAATGAGGAACACTAACACAAGAAATATTTAACACTAATAATTTATACTGTTAAACTATAAATTAAATAAAAGTTTTGAATAAATTTTTTAGAATTTTTGAATTAATTTAACACAAAATAAATTCTACACTATATTAGCATTATTATTCCATTAAGCTTTTTTTTTGTTCTAATGCAGCTGGCAAACACTCAGACAATTGTTTTTGATGCCTTAACGCAAGTGCTGCACCGATGTTACTCACTTAGCACTACCCAGGAGGGGCGTGTAGCTTGAAATAAACTACGGACGCGGAGTATACAACAATACCCCCGCAACGCTCATGTTAGGCCGGGACCTACGGTTTAAAGTGGATTCCGAACCACTACAAACATCCATGGCAGCACCGGGACTCGAACTCGAATCAAAAATAAAAAATCATTGTATAAATTCCTCTAAACAATTCCTAGAATTTGAAAATTTAAATATATTTCTAGGAAATTGCTGTATTTTTAAGAATTTGCAGTGTGAAGTTACCTTTTTTATATTAAATAGCTTGGGACCTGAACAGCCAAGTGGCTAGCGCTCTGGCGCTCGGTACCACAGGTTCGGGCTCGAGTGCACTTCCTGGGTAGTACTAAGTGAGTAACGTCGGTGCAGTGATTGCCTTAAGGCATCAAAGACAACTGTCTAAGTGTTTGCCAGCTCCATTAGGACAAAAATTTTATATTTTAAATAGCTTTAAACTTATAAAAGTCCCATAAAATTTCCTCCCATGAAGTGCATGCATGCAATGCAACTGTCCCTTCATAATACAGCAACCTGATGGCCAGTTAGCTAGTTCTCTGGAATTTGGTCAGACTTCAAGTTCAAATCCTGGCAGTGGCATGGATGTTCATTTGTGGTTTGGGATCCACATTAAACAGTAGGCCCCTGTACAATTAGTTCAAAATGTCTAAAAAATGACCATAGGTCCACAAACCAAACTAAACCCTCATAATACACCCAGTTAAACGCTGAATCTGCTATACATCTCTGTATTAGTAAATGCTCTGCTCTCTTTTATTAGTGAATGGCTTGGTTATCAAAACAATCAAAAACAATAACGTATTTTATAATAATAATAATTTATTTTATTCAATAATTATCAACGGAAAAACATTTATAAAATTATCTATCAATCAATTAATATATTAATCAAAAAAGCATTGCACCAATTCCTATGGATAATCCCCAGAATTCAAAATTTTAATACATTTCTAAGAAATTGCACTGTTTTTAAGAACTTGCAGTTTGAAGTTACCTCTTATTATATTAAATAGCTTTAAACTCAGAAGTTTCCATAAAATTTCCCCTCCATATAATAGTAAAGAATTTATTTTATGGAAACAAGACTCTATAAAACGTTTCATGTTTTTATATTTCAAAAAGAAGATATTTCTTATCTCGCATGTGAAAAAAAAAACCCTGCATAAAGAAGAAAAATATTTTTCAATTTCTCAGTTTTCAGAAAAATGTAAGTTTAGTTCAAACATTCTGGAATATTTTTTGGGGAAGTGCTCCGATTTTTATGGTTGGAATTTTTCCTCTAAATTTCGTTGACTTTTAAAACGGGACAGTAACAAAATTGTAGTACATCAAAACGCTATACTCGTAACGTGAGACGTTGGATTATAATTTTTTTTTGTCTATCAAGAGAGTTTCATTTATAAACTTTTGTTTTATAAAATTTATCTCACCTACATACCAAATCTTTCAAAAGAATAATAAAAAAAAAAGGGAATTTTAAAAAAGGGATTTTTATGGTAGGAATTTTTCTTCTAAATTTCGTGAACTTTTAAACGTGACGCTAACAAAATTCTATATCGAAAACGATGTAGTCGTCACATGAGACATTCGACTATAATTGTTTTTGTTCATCAAGAGGGTTTCATTTATAAACTTTTGTTTTATAACTTTGCATGGTGTTACTTTATCTCATTTGCACACCAAATCTTTTATAAGAATAACAAAACAAGTAATATAAAAAAAAAAAAATTTTTAAAGTCAATTCCTACTTTTTTTTCACTGTATTGCAGAAAATCATTTATAAATAATTTTCATTCATTTTTTTAAATTTATCTGGCGCCCTCTATTGGTAAATATGTGCAACTTAAATCTAAAAAAAAACTAAAATTAATTAATTAAATTTAATTACTGTATTAATATTTGAAAAAAAACTGTATTAACATCCAGTGTCATCCACTATAAGTTCCAAAAAAATGTATTTGAACTTGAGTGGATGAATAAAAAGTATTTTATGAACGATTGAAAATTTGAACAAGATATATATCGGGAGAGTGTGAGCTAATAGAAGGAATTGAAAAAAGGGAATTTTATTTTCGGAATTTCTCTTCTAAATTTCGTGAACTTTTAAATATGGCGGTAACAAAATTCTATATAGAAAACGCCATAGTCGTCATGTGAGACGTTGGATTATAATTTTTTCTCTCCATCAAGAGAATTTCATTTATAAACTTTTGTTTTATAACTTTGCATGGTGTTACATTATCTCACCTACACACCAAATCTTTCATCAGAATAATAATAATAAAAAAAGGGAAGAAACTTTCTTGAGAAAAGGGATTACATCTTACCGTATAGTATTACCTCTCAACGATAAAAAAAAAAATAGGATTAAAAGAGGGGAGAAAATTCTCCAAGAAGTTTTTTTCCACAAATGAAAACCGCAGTCATTATTCTTTCGGGTGAGAAAGATAAATTGCGCCGGGGTTTGGAAAATTATTTTTAGTTTTTCACCGCTATCTCTCTCTCTCTCTCTCTCTCTAGTTCTCCAAGTAAGTTCGTACATTATCATGAGCCATTGAAGATGGCTATGTCTCATGAAAGATTACATTACTCAAACTATGATTGGAAGCTCAAACTTAGCCAAGCCAGCCCATGATGGAGTTACCTTTATCACAGGGCAATCCTTTCTTGCAATCTGCACCAAGACCTGGAGACGCCAAGTTTGGGATGGAAAAAAAAAAAGAGAAAGATGGAATTGATAGTTGTCGAATTAAAGACATTGCTGGAAGAAGAAAGTCGAGTTTTTATCGATGTCGATGAAAGATACATGAAGTCTGGTTGCTGCTTCACATTTCATCGTTTGATGTTGTTGTTGGAGGTTTTATGACATCAAGTTGTCGGATGTGGGGCGTTAAAAATTCCAGTTTATTATTGGACTTTATTTATGGTCTTCGTAAAAAGTCGCCGACTTGATCAAATGGAGTTCCATAACATGGCGAAACAGTTAGTTTTAGATTGATATAATGGAATTGGTGATAATAGAGTAGAGGATCTTTTCCAAGTTTAATTTTACAAAATAATTGTTTATAGACGACGTAAAAGGTTAGAGGTTTCTGATTGTTTAAATGGAGATTCATTCGATGGAGAAACAGTTAGTTTAAGTATAATTGAGTTTAAAATATATTTAAGGTAAAATATTTACAAATTATTTACAAACAGTAAAGGTATTCGATTAATTAAATATAGCTTCATAATTTGAGGTAATAGTTATATATACATAATGGAATAATGATTATAATATTGTGCAGAACTTATTTCAGGCAAATATTTCTTGTATAAATGTTCTTCATAAAAAGTTGCGGTCTGATCAAAAGTACTTCATAGCATGGCGAAACGGTTAATTTTGAGTTTAGTATAATATATTTAAATATATTTAAAGTAAAATTTTTACAAATAGCTTACAATCATGAAAAGTTTCCGACTTATGAAATAGAACTTCATAATATGAAGAAACAGTTAGTTTTAGATTGGTATAATGGAGTTGGTGAAAATAGAATGAAGGATCATTTCCATGTTTCATTTCAGAAAATAATTATTTATGGATAATATGAAAGGTTAGAGGTTTCTGATTAATTAAATGTAACTTAATTAGATAACGAAACAGTTAATTTGAATATAGTAGTATAGAATGTAAAATGCATCTTCATAACGTGACGAAACAGTTAGTTTTAGATTGGTATAATAAAGTTGATGATAATAGATTGTGGGATTTTGACCAAGTTTAATGTCATAAAATAATTGTTTATAGACGAAATAAAAGGTTACAGGTATCTAATTGATTAAATGGTGCTTCATTAGATGATCAAACAGTTAATGTCAGTTCAGTAATATAGAATGTAAAATACACATTCATAATATGACGAAACAGTTAGGTTTAGATTGGTGTAATGGAGTTGATAATAGAATGTAGGATTCTTTCTAGGTTTACATTTCCAAAATATTTGTTTATAGATGGCTTAAAAAGTTAAAGGTTTTTATTAATTAAATGTAGTTTAATTAGTTGACGAAACAGTTAATTTGAGTATAGTACTATAGAATGTAAAATGCATCTTGATAATGTGACGAAATAGTTAGTTTTAGATTGGTATAATGGATTTGATGATAATAGAATATAGAATCTTTTCCACGTTTAATTTTTCAAAATAATTGTTTATAGACGACGTAAAAGATTAAAGGTTTCTGATTAAAAAAATGGAGCTTCATTAGTTGGCGAAACAGGTAGTTTCAATTTAGTATAATTGAATATAAAATATATTTAAGATAAATATTTACAAACATGAAAAGTTTCCGACTGATCAAATATTTCTACTTCATTGCAAATCAAGAGATCAGAATATTTGTCAAATATATGCCTGTTTGGATTTAATTTTATTAATGTTGATATTTTTTATCAATTTATTTCTGACCCTAAACTAAGACATTATTCTTCTTCAATGGTGCAACAGCATCCATGGTGAGCCACGGCGGTCTTCCTAATGACAGATTCTGAAGCGTTAGATGCTTTCTTTTTTTTTACGGGGTAGGGTTGACAGATTTAAGCACAACGCTCTAGAGTCATATTGGAACTATGACCCTCAGTCATATTTTCAATTATTTAGCGTTTTTTCTCAAAAGTATTACATTCAAAATATTTTGTAAAAACTCTTATTTGTTCCAATGATTCCTACAACCGTATTATAAGCAATTTAACTGTTTTTAACATGGAATTGCTATGTTTATTTAATATTACAAAAATTTAATAAATTTCTAACATAGTGTAACGAAAAATTAAGTTAAAACGCAAATAATGGCTGTGAACGATAGAAGTTAATAGTTATCAATTATGATTTTATTAAATTCTTATTCAAAAAGAAACAAATCACATTTTTAATTTAGCCAATAACTTTGCGTTTTTCTCAAAAAGCAATAGATTCAAAACAACTTCTGCAAAATCTCACTTGCGCCAGTGATTCCAGAGAAGAACAGCACCAGCAAAAACGATAAAGAGAATTAAGTCTTAATACCACCCTTCTATTCCTACCTCTTCCTACCCTACTACCCCCTCACAAAATTTTCCTCGGAGATGGAAAATTTTTCCTTTTTCTTAATTTCGATCCGTATAAAATAGTTCGCATTATTAAATTCCCATCAATCTTTGAAGATTACCATTTCCTTTTAAAAGGAGGGAAAAAGAGTCCTTCGAATCATCACCTCTCAAAAATGATGTCGAAAAGTTTGCGAGATTTATTTTATTTTGCGGGTTTTTTTTTTTTTTTTTTTTTTTTCCCACGCCCAATTTGCCGGATGGAAACGTTACAGCTTCATTACTAATCTGGCAGACCGGTTGCCAGGAACGCTATTTTTCGGGAAGATATATATTTTTTCTTTTTCCCCTTATTTTCTGTTGCTGCATCTTTCATTTGTAAACAGAAAATAATCCTTTTCTAAGAAGGGGGGGGAAGAACTTTTGCGTATGTAAAATTTTGAAGTCCCAGATTAATAAATTGAACGAAAGTTGAATTTATGGGTTCTGGTTCGGGATTAAGTGAATATCGAAAACGGTGCACGGATTCGTAGTTTGAAAGTAAGGACATTTTTCTTTTTTCACTTCCCGTCACAGTTAAGACAATCTTTCACAATTACTATTGCTGGATTCATAGTTCCGTGTTATCTTAAAATTAAACTTTTCATTTCAAAAAAGACAACTACAAGGTTTTAGATATAAGAGTAATAAGCATACCCAGTTCTTATCTTAGAAATAAGCAATTTTTAAGAGATGTCTTTTGATGAATTAGAACGTGATACCTGATCATAATCTAATTCATAGAAATAAAAATATTTATTTATTAAAAAAATACTCAATGATTTCTACTTTATTGTGACTCAAGAGAAAAGAATTTTTATCAGTATTATGCTACTGTAGATGCAAGGTTCTAATTATTGAAATTTTTAATTATTTTATATCAAATCCTAATTTAAGACATTCTTCTTCTTCAACGGTCATGGCCTGATGGTCAATGACTAGTGCTCTGGCTTTTAGTAACACGGTCTTCAGGTAGGAATCCTGGCAGTGGCGTGGATGTTTGTTAATATGTGGAATGCACATTAAACTGTAGGCTCCGTTAGACCAAAGTGTGCATAAAATGGCCGTATAGTGACAAACAAAACCTTCAACTCTTTTACAAGAAGAAACAAATAATATTTTAAATTAACCCGATTACTTTACTTTTCCCCCAAAAGCAACAGATTTAAAACAATTTGTACAAAATCTCATTTGATCCTACGCTTCATACAACAGTATTATATGCGACTTTCCTCTTTTGAAGATGGAGTTCTTGTGTGTATTTAATATTACAAAGATTTATAAATTTCTAACATAGTGTAACGAAAAATTAAGTTAAGACACAAATTATGGCTGTGAACGACTGAAGTTATTAGTTCCAATCAGGATTTTATTCTATTATATTAAGAAAGAAGCAAATCATATTTTAAATTAACCCAATTACTTTGCGTTTTTCCCAAAAAGCAATAGCTTCGAAACAACTTCGGCAAAATCTCATTTGTGCCAATGCTTCCAGAGAAGAAAAGCACCTGCAAAAATGATAAAGAGAATTAAATCTTAATACCACCCTTTTCTGCCTTCATTTTCCAACCCTACTCCCCCCTCACAAAATTTCCAGGAAGATGGAAAATTTTTCCTTTTTTCTTAACTTCCCATCAATCTTTGAAGATTACCATTTCCTTTTAAAAGGAGGGGAACAATGGAACATCCTCTCGAAAATGATGTCGAAAAGTTTGAGAGATTTATTTTATTTTGAGCTTTTTTTTATTTCCACTCCCAGTTTGCCGGACGGAAACGTTACCGCTTCGTTGCTAATCTCGCGGACCGGTTGCCGAGACCGCTATTTTTCGGGATATATATATATTTTTTGTTTTTTTTCCCCTTATTTTTCTGTTACTGCATCTTTCATTTGTAAGCAGAAAATAATCCTTTTCTAAGAAGGGGAGAAGAACTTTTAGTGAGGTAAAGTTTTGAAGTCCCAGATTAATAAATTGAAAGAAAAGTGAATTAATGGGCTCCGGTTCGGGATAAAGTGAATATGGAAAACGGTGCACGAATTCTTAGTTTGAGAGTAAGGACATTTTTTTTAACTTCCCATTACAGTTAAGACAATCTTTCACAATTGAGGGCCTGAATGGCCGAGTGGCTAACGCTCGGTACCACAGGTTTCGGGTTCGAGTCCTGGCGGTGCCATAGATGTTTGTAGTGGTTCGGAATACACTTTAAACCGTAGGTCCCGGTCGAATAGGATCGTAAAGCGTTGCCGGACACTGTTACTCCGGGTCAGTGGCTTATCTTCAAGTTACACGCACCTCCTGGATAATGCAAAGTGAGTAACGTCTTGCAGGGCTTGCCTTAAGTCATCCAAGACCAAGCTGTCTAAGTCTTTGCCAGCTGCATTAGAAAGAGAAAAAAACTTTCACAATTACTATTGCTGGTTTTAAAGTTGCATGTTTTCGTAAATTTAAACGTTTCATTTCAAAAAAGGATACTGACAAGGGAGGAATGCATAAGCGTAGATCCAGCTTTGCTGTTCTTGGAAATAAGCAATATTTAAAAGTTTTTCGTATTTTGATAATTTAGAAATGAAACATTATCATGCTCTAACTTATAGAAATATAGATATTTATATATTAAAAAAATATTGAAAGCTTCCTACTTTATTGCGAACAAAGAGGTAAGAAATTTTGTCAACAATATGCCAGCTTGGATGTAAAGTTGTTATTGTTGATATTTTTTATCAATTTATTTCTAACCCTGATCTTAGACATTTTTTCTTTCAATGGTGGCGGTCTAACGGCCAATTGGCTAGAGATCTGGTTCTTGGCACCATAGCTTTTAAGTTCGATTCCTGGTGGTCGCAGCGATATTTGTAATGTGCCGGAATCCAGTTTAAACCGTAGGTCCCGATCTAATATGTCTGTGTGACGTAGGGTTGACTTGCTTTTACTTTGCGGTTTTAGCAAAGTAACTGATTCAAAATATTTTTCACAAAATCTTCTTTGCACAGATGCTTCTTGCAACCTGCTAGTCTTCTCTTTTTAAAATGAAATTGCTGTGTTTATTTAACATTACAAAAATAATTAATAAATTTATGACATAGTGTAATGATAATTCAAGTTCAAGAAATTCAAGACACACTAATTATGAGTATGAACAAATGAAGTTCTTAATTCCTTTCCGGATTTATTGCAATTCAAAAACAAACAAATCATATTTTAAATTAACCCAATTGCTTTGCGTTTTTCCCCAAAAGCAATAGATTAAAAAGAACTTCAGAAAAATCTCATTTGTGACCAATGCTTCCAGAGAGAAAAAGCACCAGCAAAAATGATAAAGAGAATTAAGTCTTAATACCACCCTTTTCTCCCTTCATTTCCCTACCCTACTAACCCCTCACAAAATTTTCTCGAAAATGGAAAATTTTTCCTTTTTTTTAACTTCAGACCGTATGAAATACTTCGCATTATTAAATTCCCATCAATCTTTGAAGTTTTCCATTTCCTTTTAAAAGGAGGGAAAAATGGTCCTCCGAATCATCACCTCTCGAAAATGATGTCGAAAAATTTGCGAGATTTATTTTATTTCGCTTTTTTTTTATTATTTTACTCCCAATTTGGCGGACGGAAACGTTACCGCTTCGTTGCTAATCTCGCGGACCGGTTGCCGGGAACGTTATTTTTCGGGAGATATACACTGAAGTGACAAAAGTCATGGGATACCTCTTAATATCGTGTCGGCCCTCCTTTAGCCCGGCGAAGTGCAGCAACTCGACGTGGCATGGACTCAACAAGTCGTTGGAAGTCTTCTGCAGGAATATTGAGACATGCCGTCTCGATAGACGTCCATAATTGTGAAAGCGTTGATGGTGCAGGATTTTGGGCACGAACAGACCTCTCGATGATGTCCCATAAATGCTCGATGGGATTCATGTCGGGAGATCTAGGTGGCCAGATCATTCGTTGGAATTGTCCAGAATGTTCTTCAAACCAATCGCGAACAGTTGTGGCCCGGTGACATGGCGCATTGTCATCCATAAAAATCACATCGTTGTTTGGGTACATGAAGTCCATGAATGGCTGCAAGTGATCTCCAAGTAGCTGGACATAAGCATTTCCAGTCAAAGTTCGGTCCAGTCGCCCCAGAGGACCAAGTCCATGCCATGAAAAAACAGCCCACACCATTACGGAGCTACCACTAGCTTGAACAGTGGCTTGCTGACAGTTTGGGTCCATGGCTTCGTGGGGGTCTGCGCCACACTCGAACCCTACCATCAGCTCTTACCAACTGAAATCGTGACTCATCGGACCAGGCCACGGTTTTCCATTCATCTAGGGACCAACCGATATGCTCACGTGCCCACGAGAGTCGCTGCAAGCGATGTCGTTCTGTCAGTAAAGGCACTCGAGTCGGTCTTCTGCTGGAATAGCCCAAGAAAGCCAAATTTCTCCGCACAGTTCTAACAGACAAGACCCTTGTACGTCCCACATTGATTTCTGCGGTTATTTGAAGCAGTGCTGCTTGTCTGTTAGAATTTACGACTCTTTGCAGACGTCGCCGGTCTCGGTCGTTAAGTGCAGGCGGTCGAGCACTGCGCTGTCCATGGTGGGATGTTATGCCTGCAATTTCATACTCGGCACACTTTGACACAGTGGATCTGGGAATGTTGAATTCCCTAACGATTTCCGAAATGGCATGACCCATGCGTCTAGCTCCAACTAACATTCCGCGTTGAAAGTCTGTTAATTCCCGTCGTGCGGTCATCATCACGTCAAAACCTCTTCACATGAATAACTTGAACAGAAATGAAAGCTCTGCGAAAGCACTGCGCATTTATACCTGTTCTACGCGATGCTACTGCCATCTGAAAATTTGCATATTGCTATCCCATGAGTTTTGTCACTTCAGTGTATATATAATATACATATATATATATCTCCCGAGAAATAACGTTCCTGGCAACCGGTTACCTTCTTTTTTTCCCTCATTTTTCTGTTACTGCAACTTTCATTTGTAAACAGAAAAGAATCCTTTTCTAAGAAGTGGGAAAAGAACTTTTGCGGACGTAAACTTTTGAAGTCGCAGATTAATAAATTGAAAGAATAGTTTAATTTATGGATTCTGGTTCGGGATTAAGTGAATATCGGAAAGAATCGCGAATTCGTCGGTTGAGAGTAAGTAAATTTTTCTTTTTTGACTTCCCATAACAGTTAAGGCAATCTTTCACAATTACTATTGCTTGATTTAAAGTTGCAAATTTCGAAAAATTAAAAGTTTCATTTCCAAAAATTGTAACGAAAGATTTTAGAGATAGGATGCATAAACATAGATCCAGCTTTACTTTTGTTGGAAATAAGCTTTTTTTATGAGATTTTCGTTCTTTGATAAATTAAAACGTGAAACATGATCATGCTGTAATTGATGGAAATAAAAATATTTATTTATTTTTTAGAAAATATTCAATGATTTCTACTTCATTACCAACCAAGAGATTAGAATTTCTGTCAATAATATGCCAACTTGGATGAAGGTTCTTATTGTTGATATTTTTTATCAATTTATTTCTAACCCTAATAAGACATTCTTCTTCAATGGGGTTGCCTGATAGTCAATTGGCTAACTCTTTCGCCTCTTGTGTGTCAGGTTCCAATCCTGGTATTGACATGGATGTTTGTTAGTGGGTCGGAATTCATATTAAACTGTGGGTGCCGGCCTAATTAGCCCAAAGTGTGCACAAAATAACCGGAGACCACCAAACCAAACCTTCGATTCTTTTGAAGAAGAAACAAATCTTATTTTAAATAAAAACAATTACTTTGCGTTTTTTCCATAATAAGTCTTAATAATTTTCTTACATACTATAATAATAAATCAAGTTAAGACACACGAATTATGGATTTGAATAACTAAAGTTCTGAATTCCAATCAGGATTTCATTCCATTCTTTCAAAAAGAAATAAACCATATTTTAAAATAATCCAATTACTTTGCGTTTTTCCTAGAAAGCAATAGATTCAAAATAACTTCGGCAAAATCTCATTTGCGCCAAGGCTTCTAGAGAAGAAAAGCACCTGCAAAAATGATAAAGAGAATTAAATCTTAATACCACCCTTTTCTGCCTTCATTTTCCAACCCCCCCTCACAAAATTTCCAGGAAGATGGAAAATTTTTCCTTTTTTCTTAACTTCAAACCGTATGAAATACTTGGCATTATTAAATTCCCATCAATCTTTGAAGATTACCATTTCCTTTTAAAAGGAGGAAAAAATGGTTCTTCGAATCATCACCTCTCGAAAATGATGTCGAAAAGTTTGCGAGATTTATTTTACTTTATTTTATTTATTTTTATTTTACTCCCGATTTGCCGGACGGAAACGTTACCGCTTCGTTGCTAATCTCGCAGACCGGTTGCCAGGACCACTATTTTTCGGGAGATATATATATTTTCCACAACCGGTTTTTTTTTTCCCTTATTTTTCTGTTGCTGCATCTTTCATTTGTAAACAGAAAATAATCCTTTTCTAAGAAGAAGAGGGGGGGGGGAACTTTTGCGGAGGTAAAGTTTTGAAGTCGCAGATTAATAAATTGAAAGAATAGTTTAATTTATGGATTCTGGTTCGGGATTAAGTGAATATCGGAAAGAATCGCGAATTCGTCGGTTGAGAGTAAGTAAATTTTTCTTTTTTGACTTCCCATGACAGTTAAGACAGTCTTTCACAATTACTATTGCTGGATTTAAAGTTGCAAGTTTCGAAAAATTAAAAGTTTCATTTCCAAAAATTGTAACGAAAGATTTTAGAGATAGGATGCATAAGCATAGATCCAGCTTTCCAGCATTTTTTTGAGATTTTCGTTCTTTGATAAATTAGAACGTGAAACATGATCATGCTGTAATTGATGGAAATAAAAACATTTATTTATTTTTTAGAAAAGTATTCAATGATTTCTACTTCATTACCAACCAAGAGATTAGAATTTCTGTCAATAATATGCCAACTTGGATGAAGGTTCTTATTGTTGATATTTTTTATCAATTTATTTCTAACCCTAATAAGACATTCTTCTTCAATGGGGCTGCCTGATAGTCAATTGGCTAACGCTTTCGCCTCTTGTGTGTCAGTTCCAATCCTGGTATTCACATGGATGTTTGTTAGTGGGTCGGAATTCACATTAAATTGTGGGTGCCGGCCTAATTAGCCCAAAGTGTGCACAAAATAACCGTAGACCACCAAACCAAACCTTCGATTCTTTTGAAGAAGAAACAAATCTTAGTTTAAATAAAAACAATTACTTTGCATTTTTCCTATAATAAGTCTTAATAATTTTCTTACATACTATAATAAAAAATCAAGTTAAGACACACGAATTATAAATTTGAATAACTAAAGTTCTTAATTCCAATCAGGATTTCATTCCATTCTTTCAAAAAGAAATAAACCATATTTTAAAATAATCCAATTACTTTGCGTTTTTCCTAGAAAGCAATAGATCCAAAATAACTTCGGCAAAATCTCATTTGTGCTAATGCTTCTTGGGAAGTAAACAAAAATGATAAGGGGAATTAAATCTTAATACCACCCTTTTCTTCCTTCATTTACCTACCCTACTGCCCTCGCACAAAATTTTCCGGGAAAAAAGTTTTTTCTTTTTTCTTAACTTC
>BPLQ01012802.1:2579-67889 GCA_021605075.1 Caerostris darwini
CACTATTAGTTTGTGAGTTATCGCATTTTTAGTGTTCATCACGTGCAGTCCACTTGGCTGACTGTCGATTGGACTCCGGTGTGAAACGATGGAGCCCTGTGTCATCCGTTGTCACATACCGACGCAAAAATTCTGGTTTATTACGATTGAACAGCTCCAAACACTGCTTAGAATCCTCAATTCGTTGCTGTTTTGGGTCGATTGTGAGCTCGCGCGGCACCCACTCTGAACCGAGGTTTCGCATATCCAAATATTCATTCACGATATGTCAAACACGTTCCTTTGATATCTTTAGGATCTCAGCTATCTCAATCAACTTCACTTTACGGTTATCAGAAATTATTTTGTAGACTTTTCGTCGGTAACAGCCTCTTTGGGGCGTCCACTGCGTGCATCATCCTCAGTGCTCATTTCGCCTCGTTTAAATTTAGCAAATCACTTCTCTACGGGTGATTTTCGTAGTGCAAAGTCCGAATAATGTTTATAAGCCTTGGCTTCAATAGTATTTTTTTTTCGCCAAAAAGCAATACTTTATTAACACACGAAATTCTTTTTTATACATTTTTTCAAACTAACAAAAGTTTTTACATTAAAAATGCTATAACTCACATACTAATAGTGCAACAACTGTCAAATTTATACATGTGTCTTTTGAAGGTTAGCGCTAACTAAAAATCATATGGATTTAATACTAGTAGTGCCATCTATGTGTCAGCCTATGAACCTTTCAGCCCACATGTTACATATGGTTAATTTTTTTTTTCCCTAGAGGGCCAACATAATGTAATTCTTTGTGCGATACAATTATAACGTATTAAACCAGTCAACGAATCATAGTATGTGTTTCCATGTAAAATAATTAATTAATGATAAAAAGCAATATACTATAAATATAATTATATTAATTAAAAAGCAGGACTAAACAACTTCTGAAAGCAGTAATTATATAATGGATATCATTGTTATCATTTCTTCGAAATCTGGCCCCTTCTGCACACTAGCAAGCTTTTCGCAGTTCTACTTTGTCATAAAATTTGTCTACTTGCATTCGCAGAAGATCTATCGCCCCGTGGTACCTGTTGTTGTATGTTTTTTTTTTCTTTGTTCTTTTTTTGCTGTAACTGTTTATACTCTGCCATTGGAAATAAAAAAAAAATAAATAAATAAAAATAAAAACCTTTGTCATTGATGCTAAAGTTTGTATTTTTCACTTTTTCGGTTATAGTGCATTTTAATGTTATGTAATTATTAATTGGGACGAAGAATAATTCATCAAATTTTTCAAAAAAATTACAATGTATCGTCTTTGATTTTTTTGCTTAAAAAATCAAAGACGATACATTGTCATCAAATCACTATGTTGAAAAACTGTACGAAAAGGACTTGCCACCTCTTCATCCTGATGAAGAGTGTGCAATGAAAAGACTCATTGGCCCGGTGGCGGATTTTATCAGAAAATGCACTGAAAACTGTGCGAAGGGGCGGGTGGTCTGGAAATGGACGTTGAATGATCATAGGGGGAAAAGAGAGAGAAATGGATGGAGAAGAGACTGTAGGGCGAGGAGGTCATGAATTGCTGAAAGTCCCGGAAGAGGAAAGGCGTCCGCTCGATGTCTCCTGTACGGAGTCAAGGACTTGGTCGAGAGGCTTCCTGTCGCTGGATGCGGACACTCCAGGGGCAGACCCATTCTGAGGTTGGCTCCAGCTACCACGTCTTTGGACAACAGTGCTGGACTCCATTCGTCACGACGAGTCTATATTTACATGCTGCCTGTTGTAAACAGTACATGTGAGTAACTCTCATTTTGGAAGAAAGCCCCACTGTGTCTGCAGTAGTTGGTGTTATTAGGGAATAGGTTCGGACTGAAGTCAAGTAAATCAACGATAGTCAGCTTCAGATATAAGGTATTTCATTAATAGATTTCATCCTCGAATCACTATTCAATACAAACATTTAAAGAATATTTAACATCTAGAAATAAAAAAATACATTATATTTAAATGAAAAAACCTTCACTTATTTTTCTTAAAAAGAAAGTACGTAATCCTAAATCTGCTCAACGGCAATCCTAACCAAAGTGACGTTAATAAAATACATTTGCTTTCATTACAAAAACATCATCATCCTTTCATTAAAATACATTCCATTTGCTTTCTGAAAGAGAATGAAGTAAAAAATAAGTATGTACACGAAGATGCTTCAATTTCCCTTTCCGGCCTTTCGGTGTCCGATGTTCTTGTGTGAATATCAGCTACTTTCAGATGTCTTGAAGAGAGTAAAAAGAAACTAAAGTTTTCATTTTTTTTTACATTATGCCATATTTGTACTGTATTGTGATACATCGTATTGAAATTGAAGTAGGAATAGAAGGAATTACATTTTCAAAAAAAAAAAAAAAAAAATTATATGAATATAAAATAAAAAAAAAAATCCACTTTTCTTCATTATTTAAAGTTACTATTAATATTACTTGTCTCATTCATTTATTTTAATATGGAAGACTATTGTTACACATGTTTTATAATGTGAACATATTTAAGGTACAGCAGAATTGATTAAAAAAAATCATAAACCTACATTTCAAAAACATAGTAATACATTTCAAAATCTCACACATAATAATACTTTATTTAACTGAAAAAGTGATTCAACAAAACTGTATTTAATTGTACACGAACTGTAAAATTATGTGGTGTCGTTACACAACCTTAAACCCTTAAATATACACTAACTCGTACCTAAAAAAAAAGTAATAAATTGTCTTCCCAATTTACCCAACTTACCCATACTAAGTATTCCGGAATAACCCATTTAAAAGCACCTAGAAATCCGCAATAATCCATACCACATATAAACCAACAAGTTCGAATGCCTTCAGAGACTTGTACAAGTTGGAAAAGGAAACCCACGCACGTGAAATAAACCAAAAGCAAATTCTTTTTGTACAGTTTTTCTAAAGCACATCATCATCAATTAAAACACCGCACATGGATATCATTTTCAGTCGGCAAAAACCTGCTTCCTCCGAAAGCTTGTCCTCCTTTTGAATAGATCAGATTCGCATCCGGTAATGGCTAGTGATCATCAAACACCCTTTTCCAAGGGACGTACATAAAATATACTATAAATGTAACACATGAGTTATGTATTAATTACAGGAAATTATTTAGAAATACTTATTGCCCATATTGCCATGATATATACTTATAGTGACACAACAACTAACTGTATACTAACTGCAAAACACTTTTCTAATCTGTATGTATAACGTATACGAATAAATGGTTGTGTAAAAATACAAACTTTAAGTTTAGTATAAAAGTTAAACTTAACTATAAAGATATTTTTCATATGTAAAGATATTAAAAAAATTCATCTTAAATATAATTTGAAATTAGTATTAATGAGCAAGCAAAATTATGATACACATTATATAAAGCACATGTCCAACCATTAAACCTCCTTGGGCCACATTTAAAGGTAAATAAAATATTATATGGTCCAAATAAAATATTATTAATTTAACGAAAACAAAACAAAAGGCCTTGATGCCATAGATAAGTTCTCACAAGGTAATCTTGCAATAGCATACACCGATGGATCCTCTGAAAAATTCCTCAATAAGGGAGGTGAAGGCATTTTCTTTCTACTTCAAAATGGAAGTAAATACCATCATAAAGTGAACACAGGCCTGATAGCTTCAAACTTCACCAGCGAGCTCATAGCAATTAAAGAGGCTGTTGCTTTATATCTAAATGACTAAAATATTTCAGGCATCACTGACGGGTTAGGGATTTTTTCTGACTGCAAGTCGGCTCTGGAAGCAATTAAAAATGAAGATACTAACATCACTTCTGCGATAAATATTCTGCTCGAGACTCTACATTGTAGAGGCAAATCATGTCATCTTCAATGGATTCCTGCACATGTCAATATTGAGGGCAACGAATGCGCTGACTGTTTAGTCAAAGAAGCCAGGGGCAATGATCAACCCAGGACTAGCATCACACTTGCTGATGCTAATGTAGTTGCCAAAAGCCGACTAATTCCTCGTAACTTTAAGAAGCCACTCATCATGGACTTCAACTGCCCTAGGAAGTTGACATCAGTTATTAGCAGACTCAGAACTAATTATTACAGAGGTATGAAGATTCTCCCAGACAAGACCAGGGAATGCATCCCCTGCAGAAATTGCCCCAACGCTTTCCTAACACCTAAGCACATTCTAGAGTGCCCAGCACTCCCTCCCCATGTTTTGCAATTGGGTATGGTGCCAATCGAGGCCAACTTAAGAGAAGTCCTGTATAGTGAAGCGGCGCCATTGCTAGCGGCCACTATCGTGAAGACTTTTGGCTTGATCTAACTTTGATAATTATATTTTAAATCCATGGACACGATAACAACAACAGCAACAATTTAACGACGGTTTTTAAGAAAATTATATAATTAAATAATAGACTTATATCTAAAATGACAAAAGTTTTAAAAAACTTCAGTTTTCAAGCAGAATTTACTTCAGTTACTGAACAAATTAAAAATTTTCAATAATTGGAAAAAGAGATATCTGTGTAACAAGAAAGTGTAATTTTATTTAAAGGAATTAAAATTGTCATTTATTTCCTTATTTTTACTTGTTTTTATATAGTAAGAGTTTTAAAAGAAGTATACAGATATTTTATAAAATTCTTAGTGAATTAAAGAAATTTTTCATTTTTATTTTGGGTGTCTTTCTTAACAATACTGAATAAATGGGTTGAGCAGCCTGGACTACAGAAATTTATTATAAATAAGTAGCTTAAAAATTTTTATAAACAAAAAAATTAAGTGATTTTTATAAGTTGGATTAAAATGTTATAAGTTATTAAAGATTAATAAATTATTATACACTAAAAATTACATGCTTGATTATAATTAGTTCAATTAAAGTTTTTAAAATATTCATGACTATACTTATAGTGTACGTTGCAAATTATGTGAATCTAGGCAGACACTCTGATACTTGAAGAACCAAAAGTTAAGTGAATGGAACAATTTGTGATTTTAGTACATGTGCTTCAAACGTAAAAGCGTACTTCTGAGAAATTATCATTTTTACCTGGATCAAATTAAATTTAAGCAATTCATTGATAAAATTAAAAGATAGCAGCATTTTCCGGTTAAAAGGTCCGGTTTTCCATTTAACTGGAAAAAGAATAGCAAACGAAAGATATTTTAATGCTCGGATCTATAGTTATTCAATGCAATTAACCACCAAGCATTCTCCAATTAGCAAATCTGGATAAGTGTTGGAGTCTCATTATCGTGACATTAAATATTGTGATAAATTTTTATTTTATACATGCTCTCAACTCCTTGTATGAAATTAAAAATTTTATTAATATATTATTTTTTGTAAAATTTCATTCATTTTATTTATTTACTTGTTTATTTTTTATTTTTTGAAATTTATTAATTTTAAAAGCACTTGAAAATTTGAAAGGAAACTAATTATTTATTTTTCTGCGTCTTCCAAGCTATTTTAATACATATTAAGAGGTTCGTTTTTATTTAAATACCTAATTACTTTTAATTATTTAAGTAGCCATTGCTTATTTGATATATCGTAAAAAAATACTTCATTTACTAATAATATAATAATTATATATTGAACAATAGACTAAACTATCAGCTATCTTGCTGAAAACATTGGTGATTTCGGCAACAAACTTGATGATTTTCATGGTGTTGACTATAGCTTTGGTGACAAATGGCGATTGTTTAAATATGTCGTATTTTTATAGCACATCTTTGTATTAACTTTGAGATAATTATCTATGGCGTGACAACGTGTTCAGATGGTGTACAGGAGGGCTGAGGTTTGAATCAGCTGGTGGTCGCTTCAGACACGATGAGACTCAACGGGGAATTTGGTAATGTGTGTACAGCATCTGGAATCCATAGTTTTCAATGTTTTTTGAGTTTTTCCCATAAGACATACGAAGCAGAGTAGTTACCCCTGTATGTAAGAAGGCAATGTACGGAAGGCAATGTACTCCACTCTCGGAAGGCAATGTACTCCACTCAATACCAGTGAGTTTGTTTTCGTGATACACATGAGGATCACCGATGTTCCACCCTCACATTTTAAACCTGTAGAAGGGTACATAGCCCTAGGTAGAGAGTGAGATGTGCTGAAAAGAAGAGCTGTCCAATACAAAAATAATTTACACTCTAAAAAAATTATTTTTTTAGAAAATCTTCGTTAAAACAGAATTTAAATCAATTCTTTGGAAAATTTTAAACTTTAACATAAATGAATGGCAAATCAAATTATTCATGATTGATAGAATAAAATTACAATTATTTTTTTCAATTTTCAACATTGCAAATATTTTATTAGTTTTCAATTTAATTCTCATTAAAAATGACATTATCAACCTTGACAAATTCATAAATTTAAGCGGAAAATATTTTTTTTTCTAATGTAGCTGGCAAACACTTTGACAGTTGTCTTTGATGCCTTACGGCAAGCGCTGCACAGACGTTAATCACTTCTCACTACCCAGGAGTTGCGTGTCCCTTGAAGATAAGCTACGTACGTGCAGAAACAATACCCCCGCAACGCTCTACGATCCTGTGAGACCGGAACCTATGGCTTAAAGTGGATTTCGAACCATTACAATCATCCATGGCCCCACCTAGACTCGAACCCGAAACATGTATTACCGAGCACTAGATCGCCAGCTACTCGGCCATCGGGCCCCTCAGCGGAAAACATCAAATTAAGGTTTTGTTTGAAAAATGAAGATTTGTTTGAAAAATGAGTGAATTCTTCAGATTTTTCACTTAAAATGCGTATATTTCATAACAACTTTCAATTGTTACGAAATATACGCATTTTAAGTGAAAAATCTGAAGAATTTTTGTTAGAATTTATTTTATAAATCAGTGATTGGTATGAAATCAAATGATTTAGGTGAAATTCAGTTTTCCAATTAAAAACTTACAAATATTGAAAACATAATAACCACAACGAATGTTTCATCACAATTAACAAGTGTCTTGTGAAGAGCAAGTTGTCGATGGTTCCTCGAGAAAAGAAAAAAACAAAGCAAAGAAATCGAAATGAGCCGCTTTTCTCAAATTAATCAGGGAACGTCAACCAAAGTAAAATACAAATCCCTTTCAAACGACTCCCTTTTTTCTGCATCCCCAATCTCTCTTTAAAACAAACATTTGATGCAGTCACTTCAAGGTGAAGTGATCATCCACGTTCACGTATAAATAGAGGGTAGGGTGTAGGATAAATACCGCATTCACTGAGAAAAAAGTCAGACGAAACATTTGAAAAGAAAAATGTTAATAAATTAGCAGTGTTGTTTAAAGGACTTTTCTTTTTTTTTTCTTTATAGATTTTTGGATCTTAGCATTTAAGTCTTTAAGTATTTGTAGTGAGAAACAAGTGTTTATGTTTCTCACTACAAATGCCATTGCAATTTGGCAAACAATTTCGAATAACAATGTCTGTAAACTCATCAAAGCAAATTAAATTGCAAGTTCGCTTTCGAAAGGCAGGTAAATAATATAAGGCGATTCATATCTTTCCCCCCTTACTTTAGTTACTTTTCAATCAATTTTTAAATATTAGGCCCGTGTATCCAAATGTATGCATGGAAAGCATTCGGTAAATGAAGCCAAAGCATGTAAGCATGAAAAGGCCAAATGTAATAAGCCAAATGTGAGCATAAAAATGCCAAATGCATGCATGAAAAACTATTATTTTCCAATTAGTAATCACTTCCCAGTAGGAAAGAAAATGTAAGTGCTACGTGTTTGCTTATGGTGCGGAAGAAAATCCTGAAAACTCAAGACAGACGACTTGATTATTGGAAATGATGGATTCACACATGATTTTTTTGTTGATCAAATAAACGCACACAAAATCTACAATTTTTAAAAAGCTAATTCTGTTAAATAATATATTTTACTTGATTAGATAATGGTATTTCAGCCATAATAAATTACAACTTTCTTCAGAAATTTTTATGTAATAGGTGAAATGTATACTTCTGCGTGCATTCACATATATATATATTTTTTTAGAATTGTGAGTTGTTTTTTATTTTGAGTTAGTTAAAAGGAATTTCCATGCATTACATCAAACAAAATAATGAAGATTTATTATACTTTTTTTATTATAAAAGAATGAAGATTATTTAGGGTATTCTTGATCGAGTTTAAATTTTCCGATATATAATAATGACTTTGACATACACTGTGTTCTGTAAATTTAAGGTAAAAGTCGAGACCTTAGATTTATTCCAATTTTTTTTAAAAAACTGATAGCTATAAGTCATATTTGTTTTAAATCTACTTTAATATTCTTTGTATTTTATAAGGCAGTTACAGCTTCATCCAATATATTATTTAAATGAAACTTGGGCTACGAGTTTAAATGTTCATTGTTAAGCAAGTTGAAACTAATTTCATATTTAGGTACCGTACATCGTGAGTTTCATACTATACTGTATATCGTGGGTACATAGCCACATAGATGCTTATTTTGATAGCACAACAGTAAACTGGAAGATAAAAAATAGATATGATTTATGAATGTTAATAATAGTTTGAATGAAAATAATTATTACAAATTCAAACATCAAAATAGGTAGAAATGTAAGTCTGAACTGTAAATATAATAATTTAAAATGTTTTATATCTGAAATTTTAATGGTAAAGGAAATATCAATTATATCAAAGTGCATTTTTTACTGATAAAATGGAGATAATTACTTTTCATTTTAAAAACATTTATTGGTTTCAAACACAAAGCGCAAAAGGCTTTTATCAAATTTAATCCAGTTTGAATTCTTTACCTAACTCTCTTTATTGGTGTGAAAAAAATGTGTTTTTTTTTTTGGGAAAGAAATCTGTTACCAATTTATAGCTTGTTTACCGTATTTCATTTTGGAGGTAGCATTATTAATTTGTAGATTTTTGTATTTTTATTTACAGTTTTGAAAAGAACATTCTCTTAAAAGAAGCATTACGAATTAGATTCGATTTTTTTTTATTAAAGATGGTTAAATATTCTTTAAATCCTTAATTAAAAAACCCATCATGATGCATATGTTCCCATCCGTAGATTATTAATATTACACTTTTATATATAGACTTTTTCAATTGATTAAATGAAGGAAGAAAAAAGGTTATTACTTATCTTCTAACATTATTTTACCACTTCTTGCACTCATTATATTAATTCTTATTTTTGAGACTAAAATTTTAGAACATATTAAGGAAGATCCTATAAGAGAATTTTTTCTAAAAAAAGAAATAAATAAACAAAAATAAATACCCGGTGTGCATTTCAGGAAAAATGTCGCAAAATATTTTTTCCAAATATGGAAAAAAAATTTTTTTCCTATTTGTGGCAAATTGAATATTAATAAAAGTAGTCAAAAATTTTGTTCGTTTTTTAGTAAAAAAAATTCGCATTTTATTTTAACGAAACAAATTTTTGACTACAAAAAAAATTATTCATTTTCTCTCAAATTGGCATTTTTTTGAAGGAATACTCATTTTAAATTTTTATTCTTTTGAATCTTTTGGTACTCTCAGTCAGTCTCAACTGAACAAAGAAAGTGCAAACAGTGGCTGCAAATGCATTTCAAGAATTTGTTGATAAAATTTTTGTGCATTGACTACACAAACTTTTTTTTATAAATCTACCTATTTGAGATCATCAGTATTTAACGTGAATAAAAACCATTTTTTTTTTATTTTTTTTACTTAATTTCTAATTTTTACCTTAAATAAAATTTGTGATTTGTAAAAAATTGTAGCATTTCTAAATTGTTTTCAAAAAAATAAAAGATGCAGAATATTAACTCTGGAAAATGTCAAATGAACAATTCTTCGGTTAGAATATGCAATTCCAATGGCAGAGCTAATCAATTTTATAATTTGATCATAACACATTTGTCTACTCATGGCTCGGTGGTAATGTTCATCGCGTTTGAGCATTAGGCCTGAGGTTCAATCCGCTGACTGCATTGTTGGAGACACTGTTTCAAAAACAAGGAGTTCATATATGTTATATATATAACATTTCTCTTTTCGCTACACCTAAGAGGGTAAGGTGAAAAGTTATCGGCCTGACAATGAAAAGACTGCGACTTTCAGTTAAAAAAAATGAAAATTTTTCTACATAATCTCCCTTGACTTCAACACACTTGGTCCAACGTTTCTCCAACATCAGTATTCCTTCCAGGAAATGAGAGTCCGGAAGGTTGTGAAAATATTCATCTACGGCCCTCTCAACTACTTCATTGGATGCTAAGCGCTTCCCAGAAACAAATTTCTTCAAAATTGGGAGCAAATGAAAGTCTGAGGGTGCCAAATCAGGAGAATCGCATCCCTAATTCTTCGTGCAAGATGTTTCGCAACCTTTATTCCGATATCTCCACAGTCTCAGCTATCTCACTCACCTTCACTCGCCTATTGTCCAACACGATATCATGCACTTTTTCGATGGCTTCCGGTGTGGTTGCGGTTTTTGGCCGTCCTTCACTTGGGTCATCTTCGAGAAATGTGCGACCACGTTTAAATTCAACTGCCCACTTTAACGGTTGACATGGAAGGAGCAGGTTCCCTGTAAACTTTTGTCAATTTCGGATGAATTTCCATAGGGGTTAATCCATCCAAAACGAAGAATTTTATGGCCGCATGATATTCAATTAACGAAAAACGCGCAAGACGTTCAACGGAAAAAATTCGTGTAAACAAACTAATTGAGACAACAAGTTGAAACTTGTCATGCGAACTAATGACACTCACATCCAGGCAGGAAACATAAATTTTTGCTGATTGCAGCGCCATCTATGTGCCAGGCCGAGGACCTTTCACCTTACCTTCGTATACTACGCTGAACATGTGTTTGGATCACATATCATCAGGTGCAGTATTTAGTGTGTTAATTCGCACTTCCTCTTTGACCTTAATAAGTAGAAAATATAAATTTTAAGGAATTCTGTTATTGGTACTTTACATGTACCTATGAGACTTATAGAGTTTATAAACTTATGATATAAAGTTATCATTAAAGCAGGATTTTGATTTTTTTAAATTGTATTAAAAATTTTTTTTATTAACAGCCAACTTGAAATAACTGTAGATACGAAACAATTTAACTTACTAGAAATTATTGTTATCAAACCTAAAAAAAAGTATAATTTATATTTTTTAGAACTAATTTTAATAAGATCTATCTGTCAATCTGATATTAAAAATTATTGTAATTTATTTTTATTCCAATAAACAGAAATTTTATCATTGATTATTAAATGATCATGTAATGAGTATTCATAATTTTCACAAATGTTTTTAATTATATAATTTACAAAGTTGATGTAATTAAGAAGAAATATTTTTAAGAAGAATTCTTCCAATTTTTGCTAGTATGCAAATATACATATATATAAATTTAGTTCTAAAGTATTTAAAGTTAAACTGAAAACTTAAATAATGATTTCCTTCTTTATATGTTTGTGAAATAATTACTTTCATTTGCAAGAGGCTCAAAATATAACAAAATCTGCACAATTAATTATTTTTTAAAAATATCTTGAAATAATATAATATTAAAAATAAACTAATTGCTTAAAATTAAATAAGTTAGGTTTTAACAGAGTTGTTAACTAAAAATTTATCAAAGATACATTATATAATATGACTTCAATATCAATTCTAGATTAAATATAAATGAGATTTTTGTAGTACTGATATTTAATTTAAAATTTGAGAAATAACATTGTTATTTAAACAGAGGAACTTTTTCACAATTTTCT
Source organism: Caerostris darwini (assembly GCA_021605075.1). Lineage (NCBI taxonomy): Eukaryota > Metazoa > Arthropoda > Arachnida > Araneae > Araneidae > Caerostris > Caerostris darwini. The sequence goes on from BPLQ01012802.1 coordinate 14,409, forward strand.
CAAAATATTGTCAAAACATTAGTGAAATTTATGAAAATTAATTTAACCATTACTTAACAGCATATTCAAGTTCTGTTGATAAAATAAGAAATAAAATATATTTGATACACACACACACACACACACATATATATATATATATATATATATATATATATATATATATATATATATATAAGTGGGATCAGTATTGTTTCAAATACATCTAGAAATTTTTCCATTTAAGTTACAGTAATGAAAGAGCATGATTATTTAACTTTTTTTATGTTTTTTTAACGATTAGTAGAATAATATTTTATGTAAACGGAAGTTCAGTTTTTCCAGAGGAAAATTTAATTTAATTATCAAAAATTAGTGCACCTTCAAAACAAATCGGGAAATTAGTTTACTTTGATGTAAAGATAATTTCCTAAGCCTGAAAATGAATGTAATGGATTCAAAATTAAATTAATTGTAAAGAAATTAAGTTTTCCTAAAAATATAACTCAAAATTGGAATTTTTGGAAATTTAATTAAAAAAAGGTTTTAAGGGAATATGATGTGTATTAAATCTGACTTGTTAATACCTAATTTAAGGTTGTCTTAAATTAGTATTGAAAAAATGTAGAATAATGAATAATAATGACTTAGATGATGGTAAATGCTAATTTAAAGTCAAGCACTTTCATAATTTATTTTATACATAATTGAGATCTCAGTTTATTCAAGTAACGTAATGAATGAACTTCTTAAATTCAACTTCCTTTCAGTTAATCAAATATTAAATAAATTGCTCGAATCATTTTACTTTTCACTGTAAGATGAGACAAACTGACTTAAAAGGACAACTCATTTTTTTGTTGTATATGACTGAAATTTCAATCTATCTTTTTATAATATAAGTATTTGTGATAATAAGTGGTTTATTCAGTAATATAGTATTTTTAATAATCAATTGGTTATTTAAATATTTTAATTTTTCCTTTGCAGAAATTACCCAGCATGTTTCATTAATTATATTTGGCTATACATATTTTTTAATTTAAATTATTGATTGATGTTTATGTTATTGTTTATAGTTTATATTGGTTTTAAACTAAAATGTTTCTAAATCTGACTAAATTTTTCTTTTCTAATATGAAAAGATCTTTATCAGGAACCTAATAAATTATTTAAAAACAATTTAAAACAATTTCCCATGGACTTTAATAATAAACAACAGATAATATTCTTGAGGCACTTAAATGAATGTTTACATCTAGAGTATAGCTGGACAATAAAATGTCTTTTTTAATAAGCGTTAAAGCTTACGTTAATGATAAATGAATCCATTCCTTTCAGAAGAAAACGAGCATAAAATGAAATAATAATAGGTTTTTATTTATTCCATTAGTCCTTGATCCCATCCATTCATTTTTAATAAACATTTATGGCGAAACCTCAAAATTATATAAAAGAATCCCCACAAATGCACAGTAGAAATTTTTTTTCTTTTTTGTTACTTCAAATGATAAATTAAATTTCTATTTTTAAATGTCTATAGTTTTTTAAAATAAAACTATGTATGTAACAAATGAGTAATGAGTATATTATTTGTTTAATCAAAGATTTTAATCCTGTGTTTGACTGCAATTTTTTCTGTAAGCAATATAACACAAAAAACTGCTTAAATTTCTACATACAAAGGACAAGTAAAAACACTTTTTACAGCATTAATTTGAAACATGGTCTTTCTTTTAAATTGTATTTGATTAATAATTCTGAGCCGCCTTCTAATAACTCTGAAAAGCCTTCTTGTTGTTTGATTTTAAACATCAAAAGAAGCGAGTTTAAGGTGTGTATCTCAAACATGAAGTACAAAAAATATCAATAATAAGATAGATCAATAATAAGATCCTGATATGTTATCATTATTCATCTTATCACTTTCATTGAATTTTTTCGTCAACTAGCAGTGCGCTTTGAAGGGAATCGTAAAAGTCCTTCATCCCATCCCACGACAAATATTTAAAATTGACACGGTCCTCCAATCCTTTGAAGTTCACCGCGAAATCCGAGAGGTGTGCGTAAGCGAACAGGCTATTCAAATAGCTATTTAACGTTCAATCTTTGCAGATCTCTTTTCAAACGAATTTCACAGAGATCTTCCGATCCTCAAAGGAATCCTCATCCGTTTATTGGATCGATGGCCATTGGAAGACAATTGGAGTCAAAGTCTCACCCACAGACTGCAAAGTAAAACAATTTGATTTAGATTTCTAAACAGATTATAAGTCCAAAGATTCTGCGGTTACTCGCTTGCGGCTATACAAATGAAAATTATATAAACTGCATAGCTTGAAAGGTAAAAAGTAATTTTTAATTTAATTTTAATTATTTTATTTTATTAATTTTTATAATTTAATTATTTATTTGTATTAATTTATTATATTTCTTTCTTAATTTTAATTTTTTGATTATTTTTTGATTGTTCATCTTTAATAATATTATTTTTTAAGATGTATTACCACCAAAAATTAGTGTAAAATGGCTATTCCATTATAAATATTTAAAATATCTGACATTTTTTACTTACATAATTTTTTTTTTTTTCCAATTCCAGAAAAATCGATGAAATAATATTTAAATACTACGAATATAATATAAAAATAATGAATAAAATATAAAATATTCTAAAAAAATGTTTTGATGATTACATGAATTTTGATGTAAATTACAATCGCTTATATTTTCAAATTCGTAATTTAATTTTATTATATCACTTTTTTTAACAATTTTCAAAATGTATATAAAATTGTAGAGTTAATTGATTTCTTTTGAATTTTAATGACAAAAAGGGGAAAACATGCTACTATCCCTTCACCACATAGCTCTTAAAATTATTTTTGAAATGTACTGAAATATCAAAAATAATCAAAACTATCATTTCAAAATAAGTATTTATATTTTGATTTTATACATATTTTTTAAAATTTATTTCTACATTTACAAGTAAAGTTTCTGGTTCAAAAGTTGTAATATCCATTAAATTGCATTTAGCATGAGTACGAGTTCTGAGTGAGTATGAGTTCTGTACGTAAGAAAAGTTAAGAAAGTAATTTCGAGCACAAATGTGGAAAGACGGGATTTTACAAAGAAGTATGGGATGCATTTTTAGCAAGCGTGAAATCTATTCAGCAATAGAGAAGATGCAAGAAATATGTGCAAATGTACTTTTCCTCCAATCCGAGAGAAGTGATGAAAGCAAACTCCCCCCCACCCCCAACAATGGGTAAAAGCGGAAAAGCTGTCTACCATAAAAGAGGTGACGCTTACACCCCTCGTTGTTTATCCCCCTCCGTTTCTCCCCATCCCTGCAAAACATGATCTCCAGTTACTAATGTAATCAACTTATTCGATTTCCGCTAACGAGTCAATAAATTCATTGCGGATCATCTTACTATATTGAAATAATGTATTTGTTTTGTGTGTGCATGGTGAAGGAATAGTCAGTAAGTCTATTGCAGCTATTTAATGAAGCTCTTATTTCATGCATTTTATTACTAGTTTAATTACAAGTTTAGATTTTTTTTTTTAAATAATCTCATCTTTATATCAATTATGTATTTCTCACTTAAAATAAAATATGGAAGATCATTTGAAGTTCGATAGTAAGCTAGGTTACTGACTGATCCAAATATGAACACCGGTCAAAAGTTTCTGTGTTTTTACCGAATAAATCCATAAGCCAGAACATCTTTCCATTCGACTTCTTCCCCTCCCTTTTGGCTTCAAATCTTTTTTGTCGTTCTCTTTTTTGAAGTAATGATTTTTAGACGAAAATTACAAATGAAAAAATTACCGATTGCCACAATATATATATATATATATATATATATATATTTATTTATGGAAGCTGTAATAATAAATATATTATTATCACAAAAAAGGAAATATAATACTAAAGCCCATTTGTTATATGTCAATAAGTTTCAGTTACGGTATATAAACATAAAAACACAGAAATTAATGACAATTTGTAAAGTTTTTTATTTTGTTAGTAATCTATCTCAATAAAAAAGCTAGATGAAAGTCAAATAAAATTGAAATTTGCTTCTTCGACATAAAAATATATGCAACTTCCAAAAGTTTAATATCTGGGCCATCAGCTCTCATCTTAAGGCCATGCCATGTTCTGCTTCTTTCAGTGCACTTAAATGGAATCATCCAATTAAAAAAATGGAGTCAAAGCAATAAATTTCATTAGTGGCTAATCCAAAGTTATCTCCATCTTCATAATAGTAAACTAGTAATGGTTGAATTTGTGTGTGTGAAAAAGTGTTGCCATGGCGGTACTTTCTCGCAAACCTAGTACGTATCAAAAAATAAGCAGTGTCATATTTTAATAATTTCTTACACAACACTTATTTATATTGCATCTTTTTACATTTAAATCGAATGTAAACATATTAGAATCACTATCATTAGCTAATAATGTCATTTACAAAATTTTCATTAAAAATTTGTTTAAGAAGTTTTTAATCAAAACATTTTCATCAAAATATATTTATAAAAAAAAATTTTCCATTAAAAAAATGTGGACAGAAGTATAAATGAATAAAAAAAAAATCCACTAAATCAGACAGGAAAAGATAAAAAAACATTTTCATCAAAATATATTTATAAAAAAAAGTTTTCCATTAAAAAAATGTGGACAGAAGTATAAATAAATAAAAAAAAAATCCACTAAATCAGACAGGAAAAGATAAAAAAAATTTGTATAACTACAATAATCGTTAAATTAACCTCCCTTCCGAATTGTAAAAAATCTTCCACCAGAAAAAAAAAAAAAAAAAAATACCGAATGTCCGTTAAATTTCAAAGTTTCTTAAGAGATTTTGGAAACTAATTAATAAGGACTTTTCAATGTTAAAGCATCATAGATATCGATTCCTTTCTAAGCAATGCATTATTTCAGAATGGGTTCTTCTGTGACATGTATAACATTTTAAGTTTAAAATTATACTGAATTTACATAGATAATTCATGACAGTACATCATGTATTGAAAGAACATGCTCGTTGCTTTCTTGACTTTCAACTTATTTTCTGAAACGCTTTTTTTTATCTTTTTTTTTTAAATGAAATATAATATTCTTTTATTTTACAGATTGTTAGATTTCAATACAGAAATTAACTAATTGTGAATGATAAGGCAGATATTCTAAATACTTTGATTTTTAGGAAAATACGTTCTTCTATGAATAAATAAATGAGTGAATAAATCATATGAGTTAATTAATTAATTAATATGCTTCAGTTACTAGTACATTTCGTTTAACAAAGGAAGGTATGGACCTGTCATTTATCGTTAAGGAAGGCGAGGGTTCGATTGTATTTCCAATGTGTATGCGAGCCGCCCCCCGGGGGCGCGTGAAAATAGAAGGGTTTTTTTTTCTCCGGCAGGAGGAGTGCTATTCAGTCATTTTGAAAGGGAGGGACGACGTGTCAGGCCACTCAATTACACTCGAAACAAGGCCCACGAGGTATGTAATCGTCTGCGCCTTGTTTCGACGTACGCCTACACAGGCAACCCCTTCCCTTTGCAACTCACGTGCGTAGGTGTCTTAATTATATTAGACATTCTTTAGAGCATCCCCAACAACACGAATATGTCGTTCGTGTGCAGGAAGACTTTTAAAAGCATTTATATTTTGAGCTTTCTTGTTGAAATACTTAAATTTTTGTCAATAATTAAATCCCGTTAGACTTCTCGTTAATTAGTTTTGCATTAAACAACAAAATAGGGCTCATTTTAACGGGAAGTGGGAAAGAGAAAAGTTTGGAATCGCATTTTCAAACACCATGGAATTTTCTGAGAATTTTATTCATTCTAATTATTGAGCTGTTCGTAAAGGTTTTCGCATCGTTTTAAAAGCGTTCGTACACATGGCATTTCTGAGTAAGGCAGGGTTTGAAATTTCAATTATCTGGATTAAGCAGCAACATAATACAAGAATTTCATCCGCTTCAATTAATTTCTATGAGGCTTGACGAGTTAATTATTTAATGACATTAAAATTCCTTACACAAAAGAATTCTTATTTGTTCGAAATGTGCGATTAATTGCTTTTCGTTCTACGCAGAATGCTTAGTGACAGCGTTTCATTGTAGCTTTCAGTGTTAATTAGCTACATTTCTTTTAATTCCACTTACCAAACGTTCATCTTTCGCCTTTGTAATTTGTATACGCATTCAAAAACGTTTAAAACCTGACAGTTTAAAACCTTTGTTTCTATCAAAGATGCATTCTTTGATAGAAACAAAGCAATTCCTTATGGTCTAAGGATAAGCTAGTAAATGAATTTGCTGTTAAGTTAAAATAATAAGACGAGGAATCTTATAAAATGTTTTCAAAAATTGCTCACTTAGCATCATTCGATATATATATATATATATATATATATATATATATATATATATATATATATATTATATATATTATATATATATATATATATATATATATATATATATATATATTATATATATATATATATATATATATATATATATATAATATATATCTATATATATATATATATATATATATATACACTGAAGTGACAAAAGTCATGGGATACCTCTTGATATCGTGTCGGCCCTCCTTTCGCCCGGCGAAGTGCAGCAACTCGACAAGTCGTGGAACTCAACAAGTCGTTGGAAGTCTTCTGCAGGAATATTGAGCCATGCTGTCTCGATAGACGTCCATAATTGTGAAAGCGTTGATGGTGCAGGATTTTGGGCACGAACAGACCTCTCGATGATGTCCCATAAATGCTCGATGGGATTCATGTCGGGCGATCTAGGTGGCCAGATCATTCGTTGGAATTGTCCAGAATGTTCTTCAAACCAATCGCGAACAGTTGTGGCCCGGTGACATGGTGCATTGTCATCCATAAAAATCCCATCGTTGTTTGGGTACATGAAGTCCATGAATGGCTGCAAGTGATCTCCAAGTAGCTGAACATATGCATTTCCAGTCAATGTTCGGTCCAGTCGCACCAGAGGACCAAGTCCATGCCATGAAAAACAGCCCACACCATTACGGAGCCACCACCTTGAACAGTGCCTTGCTGACAGTTTGGATCCATGGCTTCGTGGGGTCTGCGCCACACTCGAACCCTACCATCAGCTCTTACCAACTGAAATCGTGACTCATCGGACCAGGACACGGTTTTCCCTTCATCTAGGGACCAACCGATATGCTCACGTGCCCACGAGAGTCGCTGCAAGCGATGTCGTTCTGTCAGTAAAGGCACTCGAGTCGGTCTTCTGCTGGAATAGCCCAAGAAAGCCAAATTTCTCCGCACAGTTCTAACAGACAAGTCCCTTGTACGTCCCACATTGATTTCTGCGGTTATTTGACGCAGTGTTGCTTGTCTGTTAGAATTTACGACTCTTTGCAGACGTCGCCGGTCTCGGTCGTTAAGTGCAGGCGGTCGACCATTGCGTTGTCCATGGTGGGATGTTATGCCTGAAATTTCATACTCTCGGCACACTCTTGACACAGTGGATCTGGGAATGTTGAATTCCCTAACGATTTCCGAAATGGCATGACCCATGCGTTTAGCTCCAACTAACATTCCGCGTTCAAAGTCTGTTAATTCCCGTCGTGCGGTCATCATCACGTGAAACCCTCTTCACATGAATAACTTGAACAGAAATGAAAGCTCTGCGAAAGCACTACCCGCATTTATACCTGTTCTACGCGATGCTACTGCCATCTGAAAATTTGCATATTGCTATCCCATGACTTTTGTCACTTCAGTGTATATATATATATATTGCAGCAATGTTTCCTCACGTGAAGAGTTTTGGTATTTCATTCCCATGAGAGAGATTAATGTTATGTTATTTGATGTATATAATGAAAACCCATTACTCAAATTGGACTGCAGACAAGCAGTATTGCGGGTAGATATATTACATACAATTAGTGTTTTGTACTAATGAGAAAAACGAATTGAATTGTTGTACCTGTCATACAAATTTGATAGCATGTATATCATGTATGAGACCCAGGAAAATAGCGAATGTCTATGCGACCTTCACAGGTCGAAACAACTACAGATTGAATATGAACTATAACACGAGATGTTCCATCGTGATGGGTGATAAAACAAGAGCTGAGAAATGTCTACTCCAATGAGAGGTGAGGAAGCTGACCCCTTGACGGACCTTCTTCCCGGATAGTCTTAAAAGGAGATCTTAAAGGAGGAGAAGAAGCAGAGAGCACTGTGACGAGTGGACCAGAAATGTTTTTTTTTCTCTGAAGTGACTGAATAGACTGGAGTTTCCGCCATGTTTCCAAAGTGAGCTTCTTGTGGTTTCGTTAATCACTCCGTGTTATAATTAAAGTTGGCAGCAGACCAGGCAATTACATTCCATATAGACTCGAGAACTTCGACCTTGGTGTGAACAATACTTGTGATTTAATCGTGCACTTTTGATAAATTTTTATTTCTTAATTCTTCATAATTTTCTTAACAATTTTCATAATCTCCTTCTTCATCATTCATCTTAATTTTTCATATCTTTGTATAATAATCGATAGTTCATTATATATGTTTGTAGGTGGGTAACATATACATATATTTGCATTTGCTAGCATTTTAAGTAAGTTAATTTAATTTCTTCACAGATACAATAGATGATACAGATTAGAATTCACAATTGTTTCAAAAACAAATTAGAAGAATAATATCGAATGCAAATCAGCAGCGAATGCTAACAGTGATAATTAAAAGTTATTTGAAATATCTTAAAATTAAAACTTTCGATATATATATATATACGCTCATGTCCATAAATTAAGGATAATTCAGAATCACACAGAAATTGAACTCTAAAATAAAAATTTCACCTGTAGAATTATCACACACACCTTGAAGAAGAATATGCAAATTACAGGAAACCACCAGATGGTGCGGATAGTACGTCACAATGACGAGAGTATAAGAGAGGGGTATATAAGGAATGGTGGCAAAGAAGTAAAATTGTTCACAAGCGCGCTTTAAAAGCCTTTCAGTGCAATAACCGCATAGTTATGGCACAAAGGAAACATTTGGAGGAATTTTTACGTGGTAGAATTATCGGACGACTGGAATGCGGACGTACGCAGCTGGAAATATCCGAGGAGCTTGGAATCGCCCAGAGTGTCATCTCCAGGCTTTGGCAACGATTCCAAGATCATGGTAATGGGAGTAGATGTTACAGCACAGGTCTCCCTCGAGTTACAACGCCGAATAAGGACCGGTATTTAGCAGTTACTGCCAAAAGAAACAGACGGAGCACAGCATCAGACCTATCTCGTCAGCTCTCTTCAGCTACCGGTACGACAGTTTCAAGGTAGACCATATACAGACGCTTAGGGCACATTGGTCTATGTGCTTGTAGGCCTGTCAGATGTGTTCCACTTAATGCAACTCACTGTCGCCTGCTATTTACCTGATGAGTAGAGAGCATGCATTGTGGACACCGCAACAGTGGTCTTGTGTGATGTTTTCCGACGAGGCCAGGTTTAGTTTGCAGTCTGATTCTCGTCGGACTTTCATATGGAGAGCGCCAGGTACCCGTTACCACCAAGAGAACACCATTGAACGGCACCGTTACGGTGGTGCAGAATGGCTCGTTTGGGGAGGAATTATTCTTGGTTCCAGAAATGACCTGCATGTTCAGAGTGTAACGATGACAGGCCACATCTATCGGGATGTCATTCTGGAACAACATGTACGTTTGTTTCGGGGCGCCATGGGTGCTGAATTTCTGTTTATGGATGACAACGCCCGTCCTCACCGTGCAAACATTGTAGACGAATGCCTTCAATTGGAGGATATCACCCGTATGGATTGGCCAGCATACTCACCGGACTTGAATCCAATAGAGCATGTGTGGGATATGCTTAGCCGACGAAGTGCACCCCGTCAACCCCCTCCCACCTGTCAACCGGAACTTCGGAGGACATTGTTTGATGAGTGGTGTAATATTCCCCAAGATCAGATTGATAATTTGATACTCAGCATGCCTAGGCGTTGTAAGGCCTGTATTGCATCGTCCGGGAGACATACTCCATATTAACCATCATACTAACCATGTTATACTGTTTTTTGTAAATAGGTTCTTTTATGAAATTTGCTCCAGGGAATAAAAATCGCAATTTTTATTAATTATGTCAAACATATAGCATCTTTTTTGCTCTTTACCTTTTGTTTAATAAGTAGACTTTACAAATAAATCAAATTTGTTTTGCTTCTGTCTCTTTCTTTGCCTGACTTTCATTATCCTTAATTTATGGACAGGAGTGTATGTATATTTCTAGAAATAAAAAACTATGGTTTAAAAGAAATCACTTATTGCTTTTAAAAAAAAATCATTAAATAATTTGGGACGTTCGTTGAAAATCAGGTACTTAATCTTCCTACTATCAAGTTAAAGAGTTCATTTATTATTATTATTGTTATTTATACGTGTGATTGCCGTCCTTTAATACTGAATTATGACCACTGCGCACTGCAAAATTTTGCCTGGATTGCTTAAATATAAATATAAAATCAATAATATTGAATTAAATTAACTTTGAAATAATAATCTCAAAATACCCACGTTGTAATTTTCGCATGCCTGTTTTCGAACAATGACGGGCTTCTTCGTTTACCGATGAGGGTGGTACCTCTCTTGCAGTCATTCAAAGGGTTGACAACGCGACAGATACTCCTCCCTATCCAAGCATTAACCGGGAAAGGTAGAGTCGGGTTGAAAATTTCGCGCACGTGCCGTCCACTCAATTAAAAGCCCCCCTGCAGGTCGTACCTGAACACTAATAAAGAGAAAAGTTAGTCACGCTCCAAACTTCCAAATGATTTGGGATTACTGCTTGCGAATTCCGACCGTTGCTGGGTTACCCCACAGAGGGGGTGGGGAAGCGAGTGATAAATGGATGCCTGGAGATTTTATCCCTCCGCTCAAACATTCCAATCTATGCATTTAAAATTTCACTCCTTCCAATACAATGCCGTCTTTTCATTCCTATTGGAATCTCTTCACGCTGCAACTTGCAGCTTTTCCTTTACGTTTTTAAACATGCGGAATTGCTTTGGGATTTCTGCAGTTCTTTTGATTTATACCAACATCTGCTCTTCTTTCCTTACTTCAGCATCCTTCTGAAGCACCTAGTTTTACTGTATTTCCTCATGGGACAAAAATCGCACAGCCTTTAATATCCACCTCACATTATAACTCTTTCTCTTTAACGCAGGGGATGAATGGGCGACTGACTAGCTCTCTGGAGCCCCAGGTTTCGGGCTCGAGTCCCGGCGGAGCCATACATGTTTGTAATCGTTCGGAATTCACTTTAAACGGTCTAATATGACAACAGAGAGTAGGACTGACAACCCTACCCCGTAAAAAAATTCAGCGCCAAGGAGCCAAGTGAGACTTTCACTTACGGGTGCTTCATCAGAACAGAAGCTGCCCCCTTTCCCCTCAACGATGAGTCCCCACGTTCATGGCTTGGTCTAGATGTCGACCGAGTGGAATAAGAAACAACAACACGCTTTCGCTTTGTCTCCTAAGAAGCTCATTATAACGAGGGGATAAAATTATATACTATATAACTAAAAATTATAAAGTGAAATTAAAAAAATATATTCATTAAAATAAAATTCCTTATTTCTGAAAAAAACAACAACACTACTTTAGTTAAATTACTGATATTTGTCACATTACACGGAATAGTCGTTCTGTGACGTGGTTTCGTCAAAAACTCACTATCTTTAATATTAAATAAATAAAAAGATACAGCAAATTTCTTTGATAAAATTTTTTTATCGTTCTTTTCATTCATCTACCAACAGGTACAATTTACAGAGAAGCTGTTATAATATATGGAATTCAAATTATAAAAAAAAAAATATAGGTTAAAATAAAGCTTTCAAGGTGCATACAAACTCTTCTATATCGTTCAGTGTCTCTGGGAGTTTTCGTTTTTGAGCTACATCCCACAAAATTAGAGCTAAAATTATTTATTATTATTGAATATTTTTCTATATTACGTCGATTGTCCTTATTATATTCTCATCTAAACATTTCATATTTAACTGCAAAATATTTTGACAAAAAAAAATTAACTTTTGCATCTTCCCTTACTCTTTTTTTACAGCCATGCTTTTAAATAATTCGTAAACGATAGTCTAAAAGAAAGTAGAGCAAGCCCATTCCTTCATTCTCCTCTTGAATGAATTTCTAAATATTGAATGAATTATGCTTATCATTGTATTTATTGTTATTCGTCGTTAAAATTAATTAACAATGAGTTATATAAGCCTGCGGATTGCTGGATAATAAGTTGGGTTTCTGAACTGAAGAGGTACGATTGAAAAAATGATAAGCGAAGGTGAACTGACAGTTCCATAGTGCCGGGAGTATTATCAGAATAAAGCTGTAGACTTTTTGTTCGGTTCAAGGTGAAGTAGAGAAATACGCATCCTCTCGAGTTGCCCTCTATGGAGTCGAGCCTTCAAATACTGGGGGGACAAAGTGAGAGTGCAGGCCTCGCCACTACAACCCCTGTTACATTGAATACTCTGCATATTTGCCGTTCTAGTGGTAAATGACTATCATGGACAAACAATGACAAAGAATGTTTTATTTACTATTTATTTATTAATTACTAATATAAAAACTTCTAATTATAATAAAAATAATTATTATTAATACTCATCGACGCAACAACCCCTCAGTGGCAAAGGCCGTCTGCCTACTGGCAAATTTCAGGATTCACAAGATATATTTTATTTTGATTAGTGATACTTTTTATTATGCATTACTTTGTGTCTGAATTTATTCCTTTGTAAAATCTGTTTGCCTTTTTATTTAATTTTGAACATTTTTACAACATTTATTTTTTTTTTCTTACAATTCTGAGTGTGTTTTTTGGACTCTTGGTGTATTTTTATTGTCTTGTTTCTAAGGATTTTCCGACTCTATCTTTTTTTTTTGATTTTTTAAATTTTCTATTTTTCCTCCTCTTCAATTGATTTTGACTACATCTTGTTTTGATTTTTTATTAATTTTTTTTATCCAGTTTCCGTAGTACATATTTTAGTTTTATTTTTATTCAACTCTTGTTTACAAATTCCCTGCAACAAGATTATTTTGTTTTGTTGGTCAATTACTTCTCAGTGAATCTTCCTTAATTTTGGATTATCTCTTGAAATATTTTAATTCTTCTTTTGTTGCTTTAGATTTCTATCGCACTTGTTTTTCTTTTAAAATTCTTTGCTTATTGAATTTTTTGCTCTAACTTTCACTCCTATGAATTGGTCTACGCTTTTCCGATAATCAGCCATTTTGTCTAACTTTCCACACTCTTGTCTTTCAGTATTTTCATTTGCAGAATAGAAATATTATCCCTCCCATTTTATTTTTCGTTTGGCCTTGGCAAGACAGGCTATTTTTGGGTCTTTCCTTTCTCTCATCCCCATTTTGGAGCCACATTATCGTGACCTTTAATCCTGTCATCCTGTGACCTTAACTCCTCCAAGCGCTTTCCCTTCTATTGACAATTTGGAAGTTCTTGATTTTGCAGGGCTTCTTTTCATTCATTCCCTTCTTTTTTGCTTCCCCCCCAAAAAAAAAAAAAAAAAAAATAGAGAGCAGAGTGAAAATAGAGAAAATAATAGAGCAGTGCCACTGATTCATTTTGAGAGGGTAGCGAGAACCATTCGTCTCCTTCCCTGTTTTTATTTATTTATTATTTTTGCACTTTTTGAGTTTAACTATGAATAATCTGTGAAGTGAAAATCACGAGCAAGAATTTCGTACTATGGAAAATGAGGACATCAATAATTTATCACCGTTAGAAATTATCACTGAAATAAGAAATCTGCTGAATGAGAAAATAAAATATGGTGATAAACTTTTGAGACTTCCGACAAATACTCCTACTGCGTTAGATAATTCTCCTCTTGAAACAAATTCTTCCCTCACATATGCAGAAACCCAAGATTTCGCATACAGTACTCCTGTACCCTTCTAAGTCTACTGTAGATTTATTCTGAACCGAAAAGGAACCATCACTGAGAGAAATGTTGAAAAAAATCTTTTAATCCTTCGAAAGAAAAATTAAAATTAATTTAATCACAAATTAAAAAATCAATAGCCTCGCAGTGAATTGAGCAGCGGAAAAAGACGTAGATAAACTTTTGAATTCAATAGGTAACTCAGAATTACTCAAAGAAAAGATTAGGCATCATAAGCCCCATCGAAGATCTCCCAAATTAATTATTTACAATATTCCTAAGCAACTTAAACTCCAGGAGGCCCTAGTAATTGCAACAGGGCACAGCAAGCTTTCTTTCAAAATTTCTTTCAAAATCAAAGAAAGAAAACATTGCAACCATCGCATTGTAGAAGCTTCTCCAGCGGCTTTCAAACCTCTGATAAATGAAGTTAGCTAGCAGATACACAACGTCAGAGAATTTTAGAACGTTCTAAGACGTTACAACTGTTAGAATTTCGGACATTCACAACATCGGTGCCCAAACAAAAGCCCATATTGTGCTGTTTGCTCTTCTAAACATTTCTCACATAATTGGAAATCGAATGAACATTATTGTATACGTTGCCACGATTCGCATGTCAAATATAGTACAAACTTTGACCCTAGGCATTCAGCTGGCGATGCACACTGTCCTTGCTTCATAAAAGAAATCAAAGATACAAAAGGTCAGTAATCTATTAAAAGACTTATAGTTATTATTATTATTATTTATATATATATATATATATAAATATCTCCAAGCAGAACTAATAGCCATCCGCGAAGCAATTCGACATGTATCCACAACAAGAGAACATGTAAAAATATGGTCTGATAGCCTATCTGGACTACTAGCTATTTTAAATCCCTTTACATCTCATCCACTCGCAAGGGAAATTCATTGCTCTCTCCACTCCAATAAACTGATAAAATTGGGATGGATCAAAGCACACAACGGATATCTCATCAATGAAACCGCTGATGAGCTTGCCAAGCAAGGCATATCAAATGGCCAGCCAGTTCAAATAAAAAGTCCCCTTTCGGAATAAAGAGGTTTTTTAAATAATCACCTCCTTTCTAAATGGCAAAAACAGTGGGATGAAGGATTAACGGGTCGACCTGTTTATCAAATTATTAAAAAAGTGTCGGCATCTACTGCTGGATGCACAAGAGAGGTGACCATGTTTTTTACAGGGCACGGTCCATTTCCTTCTCACCTACAACGATTCATCTGAGGGACGCAAGCTTTTGTTCTTGTGGAGATCTGGGTAATCCTCCTCACTGTTCTACCTTCTGTCCACTTACATTATCTTAAAGAAACCTTAAAAAACCAATACTATCCAATGGAAGATTAACATCTTAAAATGCAAAGGGTCTCCACTCAAAATCCGAAACATGAACTTTATTTCTGAAAATCAAACTTTAATTATTCCAGACTATGTGTCAAGCAATCTTTTTGTATATTGTAACAGGCTTCTTTTTTTAAATTTGTGTTTTAATTTTTTTTCTTGCTCTCTGTGTGTGTGCGAATGTATTTTTGTAATAAATAATTACAAAAAGTAATTTTGCTTTATAAAACAATTGACATGTGTTTACTCATCTTGTGTGTATACTTATAATTTTGCTTCTTACAATAATTTAAGTGTGAGCATATATATATTGCGTGTATATTTAAAGTAATTTTACTTTTTAAATAATCTACGTGTATGTATATATTGTGTTAGAATATTTAAGGTAATTCGCTGTATAAAATAATTTATGATTGTGTATTAATTAAGGTAATTAGACTTATAAAATAATCTTTGCTTGTGTGGTAACATAACCGTACTATGTTTGCATATTTAAGGTGATTTATTTTACAAAACAATTTATTCTTGGGTATGTATCTAAGGTAATTTTGTATTATAATGTATATAATTTAAGTGGGTGTATGAGCGTATATCTAGGGTACACTAAATTTGAAACAATTCGTTATTATATTTCATATTGATTCTAAATTGCACAATCAAAATTTTTAAGTGAATACCATTTATCTAGTTATATACCTAGCATATTATCTCTTATGTAATATCTCCTGCCTTTTTTATTACCCTTGTCCCTAATTTAGCAGCAACTGCTTCTACTGTCTATATATTTATTAGCTATTACACTTTTTCTAATTTCTATAATAATTGATTTAATGAGTATTCCTTTGGAATGAATATTGATTTAATGAGTATTGATTTGTATAATCTCCTATGTAGTGTTTATTGTATTACATTGCTTTAATTATTTTCTAATATCTTACCTAACGTTTTTATATATTTGCGCATTTCATATTTCATCCTTTTTCAATTCTTAAAATTTTTGATATTCTATTTTGTTTTTGTAAGAATTTTCCCCATTACGCTTCTGTACCTCCAAAAGTAAATTTTGCAAAATTTTTCAGCCCCCATCTTGCGTCCATTCATTTCACCCACACAATTCCCAAACTGTATAGGCGCAACTCAGCTCTAGGCACAGTGATGTGGTGTCGTGTAGTAATAGTAGTAACCATATGAGACCGTAACCTATGGTTTAAAGGGAATTCCGAACCACTACAAACATCATTGGCACCGCCGGGGTTCGAACCCGAAACTTGTGACACGAGCACCAGAGCGCTAGTCATTTGGCCTCCAGGCCCTATTATTATTATAAGTGATATATATCCGCATCAAGAATTTTTCATGAAAGCTTTTTAACCAATTTCATTGATAAAAGTCCTATACTTAAGAAAAATCTGTATTAAAAAAAAAAAATTAAAAATCTGTATTTAAGTAAAGACAAGTATATATTTTATGTTTTAAATCCCGACTCGTGGCTCAGTGGTAACGTGCGCCGCTGGCGAGCATCACGACTGAGGTTGATAATTCCTTCCTCGTAAATTCATTTTGGTCAAAAATGTAGAAGAGGAACTGAAATATTGTTACATGGAAATATAAATAATTTTATATAAAATTAAACACACACACACACACAAAATCCCTTATTTATTTTGAAATTCATGTTAAAAACTCTTCTTTTTTTTTCATAAATTATTATTAGACAAATGAATGGCCGAGTGGCTAGCGCTCTGGCGCTCGCTACCACAGGTTTCGGGTTCGAGTCCCGGCGGTGCCATGGATGTGTGTAGTGGTTTGGAATCTACTTTAAACCGAGGGTACCGGTCTAATATGATCGTAGAGCTTTGCGGGGGCATTGTTACTCCACGTCCGTGGCGTCCAAGTCTGTTTGCCAGCTGCATTGGAAAAAAAAAAAAAAAAAAAACTTTTATTCGAAAGGGAAAAAAACCCTTAATAAAGCAAATCAAAGATTTTTTTAAAGATTTGAAAATTTTAAATTATTCCTTATAACAAAAATACGAAAGAAACTCTTTATGAAAGATTTATGACTCTATAAATATGATATGACTCTATGGCGTACGAAAGATGTATTTTTAAATGTACATTGAATTACTTTCTCAATTTTGTTATCATGTGTGAATATGATGTTGTCCTGGTTAGGGATTCGTGGCGCAATTCAAAAAGTGCAGCAGGCAAATAAGTACAGCAATGGACAAATGTAAACATGGATACAGCAATGAAAAAAATGAACAAATGTAATTAACGAATGTTAAGCAATGTTTATAGTTGTCACCATCATTTAGTAAGCGATCTTTCACGGCGAAGGCCGAGCGGTGTGTCTATCTATATCAAACACCATCTTAAACCCTTAGTAGAATGCGCTGAAATATTTCCAAATCAAGATATGGGGATTCACGTGTTGGTTGCAAACTTTAAAAGAAAAGTTCGTGTGGCCGTTTTATATGCAAAACCAGGAACGAGCGAGGAGGACATTACCGACTCCATTGACGAGAACTTGGACAGTAAAAATCGTGATTACAAAATAGTATTGGCAGGTGATTTCAATATTGACATGGGTACCGAGCGCGGACGAGAATTTTGCAAAATAATGGATGAGATTTACTACATGACTTTGAGAAATAACATTGCACAATATACAACGAGAGCTCGGACGAGAATTGATGCAGTGTTTTCAACACACACAGGTAAGAACATGTGGCCTGTATGATAGCGTTTTCAGTCATCACTTGCCTCTATCGCAACGACGATCCAAGGCTGGAGTGTGGTCCCGATCCATGGAATTTCTCCACACAAATTGGCTGGGAAGGTGATGATGATGGATATTTAATGTCGCATAGTAAGCAGTAGATGCCCAGTCGACGATCGGGTGGCTTATATGCTACTTATCATGTTACTACTCATCATGCATGATAAGTTAAAATTTGCCGAGCAGATTTCAGTTTTTATAATTTTGTTTTCATATGTATTCATTAAAAAAAATTTTTTTTTGTATATATTTCACCAGATGATAAATCCTTACTCTTAAATCAATAATCTAATTTAGAAAATTTGGGAATGTTCTGTCATATCCTGACCTATTGTTCCCCAAACAAAATTATTTAAAAAAAAATTTCATCACTTTCCATAAAATACTATCCATCATAAAGTTAAGTTAGCAACGTAATATAGCAAGTGAATAAAATATTTTGATAACATAAATCAAGAAGTTTTTTTTTGGGGGGGGCTGTTAACAATAATACTTTTATCTTGTTGAACGAATTTCATTTCTTATATTCTTAACTGAACTAAATATTTCATTTTTCTCTCAAATTCAAATGTTAAATTCAGAATCTTTCATTCTACTAATTTACATCGTAACCAGTTTCATGATTTTGAATGAGATTTTGGGGAAATTTGGAATCATGAGTTAAAATAGTTTTATAAGTTCTCTATAAAAAAATAAAATTCAATATCTTCATCTCGTCCAGCTGAAAATAATAATAATAATAATACTGTGAGCTGTTTGAGAGTTCGAGGAGAAAAATCTTCTATTTTCTTTTTCTTCTTTCTCAGCGTGAAGGCATTTTATTGAATTCAAATGGCTTTCGAATTGAAGAGGGAGAAAACGCCTCATTCCTTTTTTTCTTTGTTGCTATTCTAGATGTGCTTTTTTCTTCCTGTCATACTAAAGCAGTTTAGAATTATAACACAGGGTATGGTATAACGATGGTATGGTACTTAAACAATTTTTGTCTGTTCATAAAACATTAATAATTCCATTTATTACTAAAAATACTTTTGAATGTTAAAAGAGAAAGTAAACATCGCTTCAAAAATTGAAGTGATGTCCAACGTTGCCAATACTAAAACTTGAAACGTTTTTTGAATCCTTTATTACACCTCCAATGTACTGGACTTGAACATTTTCTTAAAATATCGTCAATAAAACCCTAAAAGTTTTTCAAAAGGTAGAAACATTTAATCCTAGAATATTTACTTCAATTTCAGGATTTGTAAATATTGTATTTTTCGATAATTCTAATATTTCAATGATTTATTATCTCAGTTAATAACAATTAGTGATTTTTCTTACCATAGTTATCATTTATTGCCTTTTGGTTTTCATTTTCCACATTATTTTAAATCACTTTTGCTTTATTGACATGCACATAAAAAAAAAATAATGAAAATATTTTATATGAACTAAGCAAAGGAAATAAAGGGATTTTAAACATCGTTTAATTATTTATAGATAATTTTATTTCAGTTTCTACAAGAAGCATAAAAGAAAGCAGAATATATTTTAATAATGCAATTTCAAAAACTTTAAACTTGTTTTATAATTTTATTGTAAAAAATTACGGTATTTATTTATATAGAAAAGAGTTTTTGTCTGACATTTTTCAGACATACCATGCATTTTTTTAAATTCATTGGAGAGAAGAAATTTGGAATTTTTTTTATACTATTTAACGAAAAATGTATCTTACTAACGAAGCGGGATTAAACAAATTTTTTTTAAATTTTGTTTCAAATTATTGTATTCACAATTAATCGGACGATACACTATATTTGTGAAAAAATATTTACGTAAATTTTATTTATGTAAATTTATTTCAACGGTATATATATATTTTTATGCAGGTAAAAGTAGCAAAAATTCTGGAATTAACTTCGTTGTAAACCTAGAGGTTTCATTATATTACATGTATAATTTTCTCATAATTAGTAAGAATATCTGGAGGTTAAAAAAACAAAAAACAGATTGCATTTAAGAAATTAAATTTAAATTAAAAGAAGTTGTAGAATATTGTGAAATGAAATGTTTATCGGTCCATGAAGTTAAAATTTTATTAAAAAAATCTAGTGTTCTGAAAACGAGACTGAAATTGGATTGAATTATGCAGAAAAGATTGAAAGATATTTTTTTTATTTTTTTAAATGTTGTGTTTAAAATTAAATGTTTTAATTCAATTGGTGAGTATAAATAGAACATACTGAATGAATTAGAGGTAGTAAAAAATTAACTAACATTAATAATTATTATTAATTAATTTATTATTATTATCAATGAAAATTAACGATTAATTGATTAAACCTAATGTTAAAACATTGTTTATTGCGAATTTACAAATGATAAACTATATTTTATCTATAGAAGGGGTTATCTGAATGTGGAAACCATAAATAATTTTTTGGGGTCTTTCCCTACAACCGTTGTTGTTGTCAGAGAATTCCACCCACCCTCTTTTTCCCCTCCGTCCCGCCCTTTATGCAGCTCGCCGATTTTATTCAAAGTTCTTCGCCTACACGAGTTTAGATGGGGTTTTTCTCTTTTTTTTTGTCTTTTTTTCTCATCCAACACATGTCATACTACATGTCATGTTATTGATGTTGTTGTCAATTGAACAGTGTGCCATTTTTCTTTTTTAGCATTTTAAATGATATGAAAGAAATATATTCAGAGGAATGATACAAAATATTTCAAGTATTACAATCTATTTTCTTTTTCTTTTTTTTTTTTTTTGTGAAATCATTAGTCATTTTTTTTTATTCCTTACTTTAACAAAATAAAAGGTGAATATATTAGAAAACGCCAAAAAAAAAAAAGAAATTTTTTTTTATGACATCGTGTAGCTCAGCTCAAATAAACAAAATGCTTTTTATTCTTTTAAAATGTGAAATAATAAATAAATTGATCCAAATAAGAAGACAGATGAAGTTCACAGAAAAAGCCCTAATTATTAACATTCATTCATCAATGGAAAGGATAGCAATTCTCTCGATTCCTATTTCTATAGTAATAGAATCGTAGTATTTCTATTCTATCGATTCGTATTTCTATCAATCTATCGTATTTCTTTTCTATTCGAATCTTTAACTCTATTTTATATTGCCTTAGGATATCAAAAATAAACAAAAAGTCCTGAGAAACCTGTTATATGTGAGTTGTGTTCATAATTAAGAGAACCGATTTCGAAACCGCACATGAGAAACCTCTGCCGAAAATCCCTGTATCTGTGGTGGGAATGTGCATAACAAATCCGTAGAAAAAGAACAAGTAGCGAACTTTCCGAGTGAAGTTCTGGGAGTGTTCTTTGAACTTTTTGACGAAAAAAACGACTCTGAATCTATTACAGAATTTACCATTCAAGCTGTGAATGACTTAGGTGGATACATTGGAAAGCAACAACATATCATATACAGAATACGAAGGGCTTTGATCAAGAGCTATATATTACAAGGACACAAGTTAATGAAATATAGAAATAAAAATAAGAACTCATGTAATCGCTGAGCTATCAAAAAAGAAAGGAAAACTGATTTTCAATTTATAATTTGTTTCTATATTTAATTTAGGAATTAAATGTTCCTTTTTGTGCAATACTTCTCTTATTTCAATGTTACCTTTTGTGCATTTTAAACTAAGTGCTGCAATGCAAACATTATTAATAAAACAATTAATATGTGATATTTTAACTTCAGATAACTTTTCTATTACTTATAGTTTAAAATAACCTATTGAGCTTTCATAAGCGATTAGGCTTTACTTGTTGAGCTTCCCCTAGGATATATATATATACGTATATCTTTGCTTTCTACTATATTGGAAAGAAATATTTAAATCATTAAATTTACATACTTACAAAATTAAGCGTATTTTCTTTATTGTAAACGAACTTTTGTCATGTATGACTGGATGATGTTCATGAGAAATACTTTTCACACGTGCAAAAGAAATTTCTGTACTAATTCTTTCTGCGGAATAATTTTTTTTTCTATTTGTTTTATTTGAAAGGTTTTTTTTTATTTAATGTATAATTCAAAAGCAAATTTTACCAATTACGTTCCCCCTGACTTGAGGAGAACAACAAAAAAAAAATTATTATTTTCCTATTCTTCTTTTGTTTTTATTCCCTTTATTATACGTGCATTGTATTTTATTCCCTTTATTTTGTATATGGATTACTTAAGCCTTCTTACTCCAAACTGAAGTCACGACAGTGTTTTTGTTTAAATACAAATATAGGTTTGAAAATTGCTTTCTTTTCTTTTTATTTTTGAAGAAAACCCACTTCTGAAAGATTTCTATTTAAAATCCAGAAGTATGAGAACTTTCCTTAAAACTTCCAACCTAACAATAAAACTGGACAGAAAGAAGATGAACAGTTATGTTGCTTGAACATATAAAAACGGGCCTTATTTCGAGTGGCTAGCGCTTTGGCGCTCGGTACCACAGGTTTCAGGTTCGAGTCCCGGCGGTGCCATGGACGTTTGTAGTGGTTCGAAATCCACTTTAAGCCGTAGGTCCCGGTCTCATATGACTGTAGAGAGTCACGGAGCAAAAGTCAGACTTCTACCTACGAGTGCTCCATCACAACAGAAGCTGCTTCCTTCAACCATGAGTCCATACGGGTTCGTGGGCTTGGTCTAGATTAGATATCTACCAAGTGGGATAAGTGAAAACAGCATACATTATTTATATCTAAATGATATAATATATATATTTTATATTATATCATATACAGTAGAACCTCTGTAAGTCGAACTTCAAGGGAGACGTCAAATAATTCGAGTTATAGAGTTTTCGACTTAGCGGATTTTGTAAGGAAATATTCGACTTGTAGAGGTCTAGATTCTTTCTAACTTATTTTGAGTTAGAGAGTTAAAATAAACAAAAATTGAAGTTACAGAGATAATAAACATGCTTATATGCAACTTAAAAGATATATTATGTACTACAATAAAAATCAAAATAATTCCGAAACAACCTTAAAATTAAAAATATTATGTATTAAAAAAGTCGATTATTATTATTATTATATATATATTTTTTTTTTGCTTCAAACAATTCGATCGTTCCCTATCTATAGCATTATCTAAGCTATAAAGAGCAGAAAATTCTTTTTCTTCCGAGTTGCCATTTCATAGAATTGGTTATTCTATTTACTAAATACTCATACATTGTTTTCTAAGAAACAATGACGTGCATTGGCGGCAAATCCTTAAAGTCAGTAACTTATTTTTCTTCGAGCTATAGAGGTAATTAATTTAAAAGGATCGAGTTGTAAAGGTTGTAAAAAAGATTGTAAATTCAAACATTTCTAATGTTCTCGATACAGAGGTCCAATATTTTTTTTTTCGAGTTACGGTGGGAAAATATATACCAAAATGGCTTGTGGGGATTGACTCATTATTTCGACTTATAGAGGGTTGAAATTTCGAGTAATGGAGGTTTTGGGGCTTGAAGGGAAGGGAACAAAAAAATTTTTCGAGTTGTGGAGGTTTTCGACTCATCGAGGTTCGACTTAAAGAGGTTCTACTGTATAATATATATATTTACCGCACTGCGGACGCAGACATCCAGGATTTGAAAAACGAAAATATCAATTGAAATTAGAGACATTCATGAAGATAAGATAGAAAGTTTTTCTAGGAATTTTACTGGAGGCCTGAGATTATTTATTATATAGAGGCCATGGGCTAACAAAGCCCATGTTGAATAATTCTGACTTTTTTAAATTGTTATTTGTAAAAAAAATTAAATTAAAATGCATTGTGAATCATCATCAAAATTTTCATGTTAATAAAATTGTAATATATATAGATATTTCCAGCCTTGTATTCAAACTTATTTCTTAATCTTTCTTGTTAATAGTAATTAGTTCGATTTAACCATGTCTTTTTACAATGAATGTTATATTTTTGACCCAGGAAGTCCATAACAAGTGAGATATTATTTTACTGGTAAATCTTCTAGATCCTGGCTGTAAGATTACTTCGAAAATTCGCAATTAAAGAAGTTCTGCTATTGTATTCTGTATCCATATGAAAAAAAAGTTATCTACCATATCTAGTTAGTTACCATATTGAATGTATAAAAAGAATACAGCATAAAATAACAGCATTTTGGCAAGCAAAGCGAAGATATAATACAATTATTTGACTTCGACAACTCTGAAGACATTGAACAAAATTAAAATGTCTTGCTAAGTTAAGAGTTGTGCACAAAAAGCTTTAGGGCAAAAAATTCAGTATGCAATTTGTTTTTCATAATGTTATAAAGTGGTTATTTGAAATCAAAATTTATTAAAACTGTTTCAAACGCAATTCCTTTATTTGTTAATTTTAAGCAACCAGACAGCAAGAATTGCACAGAATAGCTACGAAATTATTCTAGAAATAAAATCGTTAATTTTAGACCGCTAATATGAAGACGAATGCTGAACAAACAACAACAGTAAACGCCTTTACATAGCGTTGAATTGATGATGAGAAATGTGTTTGGGAAATCTCTTGGCTTTTAATATAAACTTTGTTCGAAATGTTTCGAGAAATATTTATTTGTTTTAATTGCATTCATTTTTACACCCCTAGTCATTTTCAGAAGTTCGCACAAATCAATCTCCAAATTCGCCATACTTTTAGACTTTTAAGTAAAAAAAACCCTGCCAAAATAAGTTATTCTTGTATTAAATATTTTTTAAACAATTATTTAAGGCTTTGGAGCTTTGGGAAAAAATCCTGAGGACTCCTAGCTATCTCACCCTCTGGAATGTGGAGAACCCCAGTCAGCGCTGTCTAAAGACACAAGCAGGGTTCCTGCAAGAGGTGTTGAAGCTGAAGGACTCTTATAACCTTAATTTCGAGCTTGAAAATTTGCCCACCCCCCGCAGTCCTTTAGACTGTCGAAATTTTAATGTGATCACAAATCTTTTTCCCGCGGTTCGAAAATTAGATACTAGCTGTGATGTTCTTAGGAGTATTTCCTATGCAACTATTAACGAGCTATACCCCGAACAGGAGTGGTTGAGAATCTATACCGATGGCTCCCGGATGGAACAGCGAATAAGCTCTGGAGCAGGGGTTTTCTGCGACCTGTTTTCTGTTTATGCCCCTGTCGGCCGTTTTGCATCTGCTTACGACGGTGAAGTCGAAGCTTTACGTATTGCCCTAACTCAATTGCAGTGCCGAACAGAACAATTTACTACAGCAATCATCCTATTTGACTCTAAGGCAGTACATTTGGCAATCAATTCCTCCCTAGCACCTCAGTCTACTTCTATCGAAAAGTGCATCTCTTTTCTTGAAGACCTTGACTCAAAGGGCAATGATATCGTTTTGAAGTGGATCCCAGGTCATTGTGGGATCTTGGGTAATGAGAAGGCGGATTCTCTTGCCAAAAAGCAACAACCATCTCCCAAACCTTTTGTAAAGACATCTCTTTTCAATCGATAAAACTGATGATCCGAGACTTTTTCCGGAACGCTCTATCTGATAATTTACGTGAAGGCAACTCATCTAAAACCTGGTTTAACTTTATTCTAAACATTCCTGGTCAACCCAGGTTTAAAGTTGTCGCCCTTTTCAGACTCCTGACGGGCCATGAGCCTTGGAGAGGATATGGATTCATCTCACCTTCCTGTCTGCCCTGCACTTGTTTCCTCTACTGTATATGGTGTTTTTACTGTATATGGTGTTGTCATGAGTTTTAATATATGCATTCTTGGTTAGGAGAAAAGAAAAAAAAAGTGAAATATTCACGATATGGGTTGAAGTACTAGAGCAGTTATAAAATATATATGATTTCTAAATTGTAGAATGCATATTTCTTCTTCAGAATAAAAAATACATTAGAAGTGAAACATGAGTTCGCTGTTCAAATTTAATTTCTCTTTGAAGTAGAGTAGATTAGAATTTTTATTCCATTAATATGATCTGCTTAAAGAAGTAATTGGAAAAAAACAAATATAAACTCATAGTGTGTGTAATATCTAAAAGAGTTTATTTCAAAACAAATTTTGTTTTATATACAGCAGCAGGAAGGAGATCTTTCTACTTTCTAATTTTTGACAAATTCTGTTGATTGGGCAATCATTTTCCTGTTATTTATTTTCATCGTTAGAATGACACATAATTTTATTTAATATCACCAGATAAATTTAGGTGTTAACTATTTACAATAGCTAACATGTGTTTCATTTTTTAAAATTTTATCGGAAAATATGAAAGTAAAGTCCAAAATATTCCTGGATTCAATCTATTATTCAATCTATTCGACCTTTAAACTTTCACAATCTCTAAACTTTTCACAGTTGTTTTCTATACAAATTAGTTATAAAACATTTATGTCGTTCAAGTATTTTATTATTGGTCACACAAGTTATATTTAATTAAAATATAGCTAAATTATTATTTTGCTTCCACACCATTTATAAATTAAATTAATTCAGAGAAAAAATTCGAGTTACTATAAAGGTTACTAAAGGTGAACTGCATTTCTATTGGTCTATGGAAGAAAAAAAATTTGTCGTAAAGCTGCAGTGGGAATTTTTGAATAAACCTGCAAAGCTCAGAATTCAAAAACCGTAATCTTTTTTCTCAAGACAACTTCAAACTGTGCAAAAAGTTGCGGTAGGGATAGAGTAGGTTACAAAAGATCAAAAGGTGTTAATTCAATGGAAGGCGGTTGCAAAAAACATTGAAGGCGTTGTCTAGATTTTTTTATATCTATATGAATCTATAAGAGCTTTACAAGTATGCTACAGAATCTATCACCTCGTGTTCTCAAGCTATCGATAATTTTCTTAGCCTTATTTAAATCGACCAGAAACATTAAAATACATGAATTGTGAAGCAAGCCAAAATTCGATATTTGTTTTTGATTATATTAATCTTTTTAATCATTTAATTCTTAATTTGTCGAGAGTTTTATTCCTCGCCTAAATAGACAACACTTTTCTTTATTTCTCTTAAACGTTCCAGGTCAGAACTGAAACAATATCAAAAATATCATAGTTACGTTACTTAAAATAACCTGTTAGCAATATTTACTGTGTCGTTTTTATCATAACCACAATACGAGGTTCACCAAAGGAGTTCCATATTCTATACCACTGCTTTTTAGGATACTCCTATTAATTTGCGAGAAGTAAGAAAAGGAACTACTTTTCAAGAACAACCATTGAAAAATTAAGAAATTTGAAGCAGAATTATAATATCGGGGCCTTTCTTTCATAACTTATCCAAAGTGTGGTGTAATTAGAGTAATTATTGGAGTGCTCCAATTTTTAAAGACTGACATCATTTTTAAAAAGTGAAATTTTTAAATATATAATCAGACAGACTGTTAAATACATAATCATTCCGTTTGATAACTGTTACATACTTAGAATTTTTTTTATTAAGAGTTCGATGCGCTTTTCTATTGTTTAATTTTTGTTTGTGCATTCTTTTTTTTTACTCGTACATCGTGACAATTTTGTATATCAAGGAAAGCATATCTGGTTATCTTTCTGGATTAATCTCCGAAACATCCTGTTAGATAGCCTTACATGTTACTTAAGATTCTTACACAAGCTATCACATTCATCGCCGAGTTTACTCGTTGCTAAAAGCCATGATTACAATGTATGCCGCCAATGTATTTTTAATATAAATTACATGAACCAAAAATATTTCGGGTCAAATGTACATGCCTGGTACGTAGCAATTAAATCCCTATTCACTGTGAAGTCTATTTTCTATTCACTGCACAAAATCCAGAATAAGGCTTTTTTATAGTCGCTTTTCTTCTGTTGTACTTTCAATCCCATAAAACTGAAAAAATGGTGGTACATTCTCCCCTCCATCCTCCATTGTGCCCTTCCAAATCGTTTTACATAAGTCAATGGAATGGTTGCAACAATGGGAGGACTTTAGCCCACAAGCACTTTATCCATATTTACTGATTTTGAAATTAGTTGTAGTGCAAATTTATTGAAAATAGATTGCGATTGCAATGGTTGCACGGGTAATCTAGATTTTACGATGAAGAAACGAAACCACATTGTAACATGGCTTCTACATTTTTTTATTAATAAAAGAACGACAGTATTTGTATGCGGGGTACACATATTTTATTTACATCGCAGTTGGAGAAAATGTACCAAACAAGTCCAGACGAGCAGAGATCGATTTAGAGAAAGGGATTATGGTTTTTCAATACTGAGCATTGCAGAGTTATTTCAGTATTCTCACCGAATGGCAACAACAAATGATTAGACAGCGATTTTTCTCAATTGATGCTGTTCAAATTTCGGTGAATTTATATTCTCAAAGGTTTCTTTTTGAAATTTAAAGAAATCCGAAAAATAAAATCAAAATACTTTTTGAAAACAGTTAATTCAATTTGAGAAAAATTGATTTCCAAAAGAAACGGACAGGATAAATAATTCATGAATTTCAAATTGTACCATTAAATTGTTGGCGTCAACAGGCTGTTCAAATACTCCTTTTTTATGTATTATAAAGAAATACATTTGTATTTTTGTATACGTGTTAGTTTGCATTTCTTAAAAACTATACAAATTAACTATTTTATTACGTGAATTTGTTATTTTTTATTTGTTGCCTGACACATCCTGGGAAAAACTATTCTTTGTTCAAATTAATTTAAATGGAACCAATAAATTTCTATCTTATTAATAAGTTGTAAATCCCTTAATTCAAAACGTGACTGCTTTTGCCAACATTCACTTAACATCAATAGTGAAAAAATTCATAGGAATAATTTAGATGCTAAACAAATTAACTGTATTGATCAAATTAACTGTATAACATGAAAACTATAAGTTTGCATGTTAAATTTACAATCCTTGAATTCATACCGTTTTTAACTTTTCATAACAAAAATGCACAAAAAATCAAATTAGTTATTCGCATATTAAATAAAAGCTGTTAATTTTTACTACACATTATCAAATGACTTACTTATTGATGCTCAAAATTCTGTTTAAATATTTGCATACAATAACTTTATTGAATTAATGTTTGATATCAATACCTCATATTATTTTCATAGCTTGATTTAATTTATATTTGTTTATTATTTCTGATTTTGAACTATTTTTGTATGATAAAATTTCAGGTAAAATCATTTTGCTCATAATGTTATATTAATAAAGAAATACAAACCAAAAACCTGGTTTTTTTTAAAATTAAGAGAAACTTAAGTAAAATATAGTTTAAATTTTTAAATAACTTGATAACTTTTTAAAATAATTTAATACCCTGAATAATACGGAATAAATACTGATTAACCTACTAAATAGTACTGATTAACCTACTAAATAATTCTGATTAAAATACTAAATAATACAGGGGCAAATATGTGTGTCATTATATATTAGTAAAGAAGAAATTAATTTGCATGATTTTTGTAATGTAAGAGCTGCATTTAAACCCAAATATAAAAGTGTAACTTATTTTTTACTATGAAGGAATGGAGTGATGGTTTATATGGCGAATCATAAATAACATATATATAAAGAAATTAAAGAATTATGCCCCCCCTGCCACTGTGTTCCATTAATGTTAAAATAGCTTTCAATGTCATATTTTTAAAATATCCGATGAAGAATCCGTATTGAGCTCCGGATATTAAACTCCACGAATGCCTAAGGAATTTTATCGAAGTCTTTCTTTTCACTGAAAACTAGAATTACCATAAACTTATTTCAATTGAAATTTGTAAAACATTTATAAGAATTCATTGCATATTTCAGAAGGTCGCTTGAAATATGATTATATTATATAATTTTATATTTAAGAACCGTAATCATTGAAAACGGGATTAACTTTCATGATTGGTTAATTAGGGAAAAAAGCTCTTAATTAGGGTAATTAAAAATGCACCTCTTGTTATCACCTTTACCTTTTTTTGGATAGAAAAGTCGTAAAATAAAAAGTAAGAAAAGTACCTTAAACTTTTTAGAAACGGCTGCATAAAAAAGTGAGAGCAACAAAATATTTGCCAATTAAATTCAGATAAAGCAGGTTAAAGAAAGGAAGGGTTTAAAATTACCCTTTGATTCCGAATTTTCCAAGACAAAAAATAGAGTTAAGACATCCTTTTTAATTAATTTCTTGCAAATTAACTTTTAAATGCTTTGTTTAGAAAAAAAAATTAGTTTTGAATGTTCTGAACAGTGAATTAAGCTATTAAGTTAATCAAGCTATTTAGTCATCTGCTGTTTTTTTATTAACACAAAAATGTTTTAATTAAAACAATACCTGGATTTTGCAGCAATTAATTCACAATTAACACGTAATTAAAATCTTCTTCCTGTTTAAGTTAGTTCTGGTTTTTTTTTTTTTTTTTGTTGTTGTTGTGTAAAGTTTTAATGTTAGAAAACTTAAAAATTTTAAAAGATATGCCATAAAAAAGTTCATTATATTTCATTCTATTATCCTATAAATAATCTCCTACATTCTATATCCTATAACACTGGTTAGATTTTTTGTTCTTGTGGGATAAAGTGTAAAAGTTCAACAATTCTAAAATTTCCTGCAAAATCAAGTATGCCAATTTTTAATATCTCAACTATTTTTGTTGAATAATTGATATTGCACTTTGTAATAACAGAAAGAAACGCTTTCTTAGCTATATTCTGTGGTTTTTAATTTAAATGATCTTTTTTGTTCCACTTTATACCATGTTGTGTGTTTAAGCGGGCGTATCAAATCAAATATGATATGATTAAGCGGGTATATCAAATCTGATTTCATGAAATCATTCTGAGAGGGATATACATAAATTTCCTTACATTTGTAGTACCTCATTAGGATAACTTATTGATGGAGTTATATAGAGACCATCTTACAGTCGGTTTTGATAAAGTTACTCAAGAAGTTTAAAACATCGTACATATGGCAGATTGTTGCAATGTTTTATCAGAAATAGAGGCGTAGTGGACAGCGGCTTATTATAGCATTCTTATATGAATATTTTTCCATAAACTATATCAGTTTTTTAAAAAAAATGACAGAAAATAATGTATTTTTCTAGAAAATTAAAACTAAGGTTTCTAATTTTGCAGTAGTTTACTTTTTACATGAACAATGTAAATCAGATTGCCAGTGAATCATATTGTTATTTGTTAATGCAACAGATAATCATAAAATTGTAGTAATTTATTTTCATTAATAATATACGGATATTGATTGGAGCTCTAAAAGGAACAACAGTACAGTGCTGCGTACACATTTTTTAGATAAATATTTCAAATTATCTTAGAAAAATTTCTATGAAATTTAATCTTTTTTCATTCTTTACTTGCCCATAATTTTCTTTTAATTTCCTTCCATTAGGAAAACACATCGATGTCTTTTTTTAATTATACATTATTTTTGTTTTAAGTGAATGGTGTTAAGAAAAGTTATCTTATATATCGAAATATATCATGTGCAATTGGTCAGGCATTCTATTTGTTAATAATTTACAGGCAATTTATTAATCTTTAACATTTCAAAAAATCAGCTATTAAAAACAAATGTTATATTAAATATTATTGCATTCAGATGTCATTTTTTCAAAATATTACATAAACTTATGTTTTTTCTTCAATTAATTAATAACAATAAAAATCTTAATCAGTACGAATAATTTGGCATAAATTAAACTTTTTTCTTCAAGCAATTTCACTGAGATCTAATAGAAAAGAGATATTGGACTAAAAAGAACACTAAAAATGTTTTGATTCTGATGCTGCTGTAAGCCAATGCAAAATGTTTTCATGATAGTTTTCGATCTCCGCCAGGATGGATCCATTCAACTTTTGAGTTCTTTTTTCATCATTTTTCATGCTTCTATTTTTATCTTTCTTCGTCCTCCGAAATCAATTGATCACTAATTCTGGAAATCAGGAACTAAAATATTAGTTTAAACTTCACAACTAAATTTAAAAATAAATACTTCACAAAATGTGAAATGAATGAGGAAAATTATCTGAGTCTTTCTGAGATTACGTGTTATCTTCGCTAATGAGTGTTGGGCATTTCAAGACTAGAATTGGACCTCCGACCTGTTATCTGGCAATAGGTCTGATCACCTGCATTAGATATAATAAAATAAAACCCATAAAAAAAACTTTCTTCTATTGAATTCATTCAATATAGCATTCTGTATTTATTCTTATATTGAATGAATGTAGAATGCTTTTAAATTGTTTTTTGAGTATACGCAGTTCATAACAAATTTATTTCGAAGCTTGTAACATAATATATTATATTAGATAGGTGATTACTATTTGGATGAAATCATAATAATATTCATATATTGATCAAAAGTCATTTTAACTAATTATTGACTTCATTCAATATATCATACTATATTCATTCTTGTAATGCATGAATGCTATAAAATTAATTATTTGAGTATACGTAGTTCTTAACAAATTTATTTCGTAGCCTATATGAAAATATATCACATTAGATAGGTGATTACGATTTGGGTGACAACCCAATAATACTCATATACTCATCAAAAGTCATTTTAACTGATTTAGAATTTTTATGAATATATATTGCATTATTTATAATTTAACATATGCCATGACAGTCTGGCAACATTTTGGAGACTATTTATACTTTAGCGATAAGAGAAAAATTGCGATATCACACAATAACTTTATAAACAAATGCTTAATTTTTTATTCAAAATAAACTTAAATTTAGTAATCCTATATACGCGTGTTTTCTATTCTGTCTAAATGCTATTTTATTTTTTTAACATTTTGTATTTTCAAAGTAAATATATAAACTATGTTAATTACGCAGGCAGATAAAAAATAGTTTTTAAAAGCTTTGATCATAAATTAATATGTTTTTTAAATTTTTAGACTCAGTAAAATTATTCAATCGATTTTCAAGGTTTTTTTAATAAACACAATCAACGCTTACCAAAATCAATGCCTACAAATCCATAAAAGTATTCGCTATAAGTATATTTTCATGTGCTTTATAGAAACACAATCGTTTTGTGTTAAACAATCCTGTAATAACATTCGAATATACATAATCTTTGCGTGCCTCTTAGTTAATCACTTCAAAAAAAAATTGAATAAGCTATTATTCAATATTTGGAATGCACATAAGGAGCAGCGACGAGATAAAAACTTTGTTAAGCGTTTTTCTCATGTACATAGTTTCCGTTTCCATAATTTTCTAAACTTGTCAATAATAAAACGTTGTGTTGGTCCACATACCGAGCTTAAAAATAATAATGATCCTTATAATTAATGATTTCATCTTTCCCAGTAATTTAAAAAAAAATGTAGAAAATTTACTTTTTTTGCAATAATTATAAAATAAATGAAAATATAGAGTTTAAAAATATTCCTGATTTTGTGAAACAAATATATATTTTACTTAGTTAAGATACTACATAAAATGGCATGATAGTTAACTTAAAATATCTTAGAAGACTTAAAAATAGTGATCAAGAAATATATTAATAGATTTAATTCAATAAAAAAAGAAAGAAATACAAATTTATTTTTAATTAAAAATTTTTTCTTTCCATTGAAATTGTTCCTTGTTATTTAACATTTATTTTGTGTAAAAGATATTTTAGTGAACGTGTAGAGTACTAGAGTAAACATGAAAAACAATGTAGGACGTAACTTTTATATAAAATGCACCTAATGTATCTTTAAAGTAAAACCCATCGGTATTGTACAGTACTTATACGATAGTTCTCATTTAATAAATAAATTGTGTTTTGATGTTTAATTTATAAAGAAACGTAATAACGGTAAATCATTAAAACATCCACCTAATCGATATACCTGGTGGTTATAATTAAAGTGACCCTATTCAGGCCCCTCTAGAACATGTTCTGCTTAACGGATATTGATGAAACTTGGTATTTCGGTATATGGACCATGTAGAAAAAATTTCTGCAATAATAATAATAATAAAAAAATAGTTTAAATTTCGACCACCAGGCGGAATTTTGGCGCCTAAAGAAGGACAAATATTTTGTCTGATCCATTAAAATTTATTATTCAAGTACAAAATATGCTCAACGTGTGCTCCATTGACTTCAAATACGTGTTGAAAACGCACGTAGCAAGCGTGTTCAATGGTAGAGTGAAGAAATTTCAGCAAAATGGGGTGTAATGTTGGATTTCAATTCAGGTAAAGTACTAATTCCTCCTCCATAAACACGATATTTTATTAATCCACGCAACTAGAAATAGCAGGGATTTAGGTCGGGTGAACGAAGAGGCCAGGCATCCGGAAAAGTTCTGGTTATTACATGATTCTCTCCAAAATTAGTACGAAGCAATTCTTTGACTTGGTGTCCAACGTCAGGAGTTGTTCCATCTTGAATGAGGACAATGGTCTGCAAACATTGCCGTTCCTGCAAAGCAGGAATGGCCTGTTGTCGAAGGACAGTTGGAAAGTTGTTGTTCGCTATACCGTGCACAAGTGACAGAGCACTTTTTAGGACCTTGATGAGGGGGAGTTTCAAAGAAAAAATCAGCAGTAAATCCACACCATGCAGTCAAGTAATCAGAATACAGTGGTTGTTGGTGCAAGACATTAGGAGGTGAAGCACCTCACATGCGAGAATTTTGATTAATCACACCTCTATCTAAAGAAAAGTGCGCCTTATCAGGCCATGGAATTTGCCAAGATCATGTGTCATCAACTTTCATTCTCGCCAAAAATCGGCAAGCAAATTCATAGCGTGTTTGGTGGTCTTGAGGTTAAAGCATTTGCACCACGTGGATCTTATATAGATACCATTTTAAAATGGATCGGAGAATTTTTCGTACTGTCGACCAATTGCCACCTCACATGACACCGATTGAACACTTGCTGAAGAATAGCTGGAAGTGAAGACACTTTCAACCCCACCAGTAGAGACTTCTTCTATAGTTTCATTCGCAACTCGTTTCCGTCTCTAGTCACTTCAGAATTTTATAACCATCTTCTTCAAACCATTCTTTGGCATAAGCCATTTTTGCAATCCCTTTAAATGACGATATTCATACAGTGCAGCTAAGATGTTGCAGTTCTGATAAAACAGTTTTACCAGTAAAGCTCGATTTTTCTTCTGTAAGGGCATGATTAACGATGACGAAGGCAAGCAGAATGATTTTCTGGCTGTGATTTAAAATCTCTTTAAAAGTTTAACTATTTTGCATAAGGAATTTTTGAAAAAAAATGGTGGTAAAAATTTTAACTATTTTTTTAATTGCAGAAATCTTTCCCCCATGGATAAATACATTATACACCAAGTTTCATCAAAATCCGTTCTACCGTCTAAGAACGGGTTCTAGAGAGGTCTGAATAGTTTCACTTTAATTATAACCTGTATATGACAGACATATATATTAGAATCTGTATTGTAATTATGAAAGTGAAGGAACGGAAATAATTCCATTCCATGGAAATAATTATAATTTCATGAATGATTTTTAACCTTTCTGAATAGCGGGATGCAGTTAACATAGCTGGTTAAGTATTTAAATTGTCAAGTCCATTGGGCAATTTTTTAAATATTCCACAGGTATCGGGTTCAAATCCCGGTGTTGCCATGGGTGTTTGTAATGGTTCGGAATCCACTTTAAACCATAGGTACCGGTCCTAACAGGATCGTAGAGCGTTGCGTGTGCATTATTATTCCGCGTCCGTGGCTTATCTTCAAATTACACGCGCCAACTCGGTAGTGCAAAGTGAGAAACGTCTGTGCAGCCCTTCATGGCATAAAAAGATCACGGTCTATTTGCCAGCTACATTAGAAGAAAAAAATGTTTATTTTGTTGCAAAAAATTTTGTTTTTTGATTGCTGATTAAACTAGTATTAAAAAAGGTTTTTCCTTCTTTATCACATTTGAATCTGGAAAGAAAAAAAAATATACGAAATTTGTTGACAGCTTCTTACAGAATATATTATATATATATTTCTTTGACAGAAAATATTTCTTATACAAATGTCTTGAGAATAAAGATTTAGTAAAATAAATTTTAAAGAAACAAGATGAAATAAAATATATTTTAATCATAAATAAAATAGAAGATGTATTTACATTGTTCTGAGATCGTTCTCCTTAATTGTGATTTAGCTAATTTTATGAAAAACACTTATTAAAAATTAATAAAACTTATTAAACTAGTTGCTTTAAAACATTTAGTATTCAAAGCTCTCTGTAGAAAGCAGCAAAAGAATAGCTCTGAGGTTTTTTTGACGCTGCGACCACTTTTTTTCTAAAAGTTTTTTTTTTTAACTTTTTGCTGCTATATAGCTGAGGAATCGAAATCTGATAGAAATTTCGAGACAATAATATCTCTCTTTGCTTAAAAATAAATTACAGCGTATAATAAAATATTTTAAGAATTGATTAATTTCATTTTTTAGAGGTTTATTGAACAAAAACAATTATTTTTTTTATGAATTCATGAATATGTTGACTCATTTTGCTTATTATTTTTTTAAGTTTAAATGCACGTTCTTTACCCGTTTAATTTTTGATAAAGTTCATGAAAATATAAAAATACCTTTAAATTAAATAAAAAAGTTATAAAAGCTTTGACTGCAAACTTTTTTATTTTACGTATATTCTAATGGGAAAACTATGCCATAAAATTAATTAAATTCATCAAATAGTAGAGCTAAATATGTAAAAATTAATAAACATTTTATAAATAAAAATATTAGTTAAAATAATTTAAAATATTCACTGTTTGATAAATTATCTTTAGGGAAAAATATATATATATTTTTAATTTGTAGAATAATTATATTGCAGCAATTTATTAATTTTTTAAAAAAATATCAGTTATGCAAATAAATTTTATGCATTTTGAAAGTTATTTTTATCTAAAATAAATAAGTAAGCTGTTTAATGAATAATACTCTTAATAAAATTTATAAAATTACAATCTATTAACTTATCCACTACATATGATAAGATACAAACACTTATCTTACTTTTTTATATTAAACTACATTAAAAATATTCCACTGCATTAATTTAAATTAATTGAATTTAACATCATTTTTCTTACTATAACAAGTTACATTAATAATATATAATCTTATTTCAATAAAATAATTTGTACAATATCATCATTTACGTGGTGATAATTTCAAAATTTAAAATAGTCTTAACTGCAATAGGCTGATGATGTAAATACTGCTAAATCTTGTACAAGAACTTTTATGCTTATTGTTTTCTGCATACATATATTTTAATGCAAAATTTTTTTATTGAATATTGAAGAAGAATTAATATGATATAAAAATAAATTATTTATCTTGATGTATTTGTAAACTATTTTTTTTTATCTGCAAATAGGTTTACTAACATAGAAAACAATTTTTTTTATTATAACATATTTTCTTGATTATAAAACAAAGTTAACGGAGGATTTACCAAGGGAATAAAAAAAATATTACATCGTATTTAATAATGATTCCAAAGGAAGAAGTGTACGTGGTTCTATTCAACAAGCGAAAATTTAATTTTTATTGAAAACGGAATTTATCATTACGTGGCGGTAAATAAATATTGAGTATTATTTTATTTTCATGAAATGCACTAAAATTTGTTTTATGTTTTTCGATTTGATTAGCAAGACTGTGGTAGACATTTTTTAAAGAAATATATGAATTAAGAACTAAGTAAAAGAATTATTTTTTGGTAAAAGAAAATCCTAGAAAAAAATGGTTTTCGCATAACAGACATTGCAGTCATTCGTTAACAGAAAAGGAACCACGTTGCAGATTTTGTGTGACCAGGGAGCACATGGGGGTACTACATTTAACCCTATGTTTCCACCACAATTTTTCATGAGTACCCACACTGAGTGCTTTTGGAGAGATCGCAATCCTGTTCTCGAAACCGATGGATAAATTTTTCTACCTACAGTAGCTCACAGAAGGAAATATAAACAGGAGCTTTAGGCTAGGCTTATTGGGTTTCAAACCCACAAATGCTTTCTAACCGTCGATTCGAAATTCCTCCACAACCCCACTCCGGCTCCAAAGAAAAAATTAAACTTAGCTATTTCTCTTAGAATTAACATTTTACTAGAAAAGTAATTTTCCTTAATGAACTTGTTTAGTATTAAAATACTCAGAAGAGGTTTTCAGAACTTCTAATAGTAATCTGAATATCTGTGCGTTTAGTAAATTTATTACTTTTGAATTTTAATATAATTTTTAGTTAGTGTGTCAACTAATTAAAGGTAATGTCAAGGTCAAGTTATAGTGGTAATTCTAAAGTAAAGTTTTGCAAAGACAGCGAACAAAGCTTTTTTTATCTGTCAAAGGTAGAGCAATTATTCACATTCATTAGATTTAATCCAGGGGTTTTTGGCATATTACTTGATCCCGCATCTTCAGATTAAAGCGTATTTAAATTCTCAGCATGTACACCTTGAATGCATACCACTTTTATTTCGAACTTTCCATAGAAATTCACTAAGTTAAGTTTCAAATTATGCATGCTGTTACAATGTTTTTCAAGAATTTTGCTATTTATTAGTTATCCATTAAAGGTAATTTAAAACAATTAGACAGAAAAAAATTTTGTACTTTTTCTTTAAACACATGTGGGAGCTACTGTATTTCCTCATTATCTGTATCAAAAGTAAAGTATCGTTTAGTTAATTAATTTATTATTTAGCATCACAAATATTAATCCCTTCTCTCTTTATATGAACAGTCTTAGCTTTCATATTTAATTACATTTCTACGAAAGTACTCATACTCAGTATTGTTACTCCTTAACATTTGTAACTATACTTATGATAATTCATCTTTAAATAAATATTTCAAATTTAAAAAAAAATAATTTTAAAATATTTAAAACATAAGACAAGCTAAAATTTATTTATTTTTCTTTAAAAAAAATATTAAAAAATCTATGACTAATCTGAGAAAACCCTCTTAAATTTAAAAAATAAAACCTCTGCAGCAGAAAAGGATGATACTTGGCAATTTCATGTTAAACATAATTAATTATTTTAACCACTTATAATTTGTCTATAGTTTTTCTTCGTGCAAATAAAAAAATGCACATTAAAAATGCAGGGGTTTATCTTAAATAGATATGGGCAACTCTGTTAAACGGGGCCAGTTTTTAAATAAGATTCATGGCCAACTCGTGGCTTTAAAAATCATATGAATAATTGTGTTAATAATAATAAAATACTTATCTGCCCACCACAGACCATTATTTGGCTAGAAATTGAGATTTTTTATTTGCATGTTTTCAAAAAATTAAAATCTCTTATTAATTTTAATTTATAGGTATTTTATATAATTTATTTAATTATACAGTTTGCATTAGATTTGTAACAATAAAGGCTTTTTCTACGATAGTACGCCTATCAAATAAGTTATTTATAAGAAGATTAAAATAATTCAGAGAATCTATTGAATATCTAACTAATCTATTGAAATGGTTGCAAAAATTGGCGGTATTGAGTTTATTATCATTTTCTTTAGGAAATTATCCACCTCAATAACAACTTAAGTCTTAATAATAATTTCAAATCCGTATTTCTTAGAACAAATGAAATGTATTTTAATGCTATACGCAAAAGGATCCTATTTTTAACGTTCTTACACTTTTATCAAAAGACCATTGAATACTTGTTGCAATGCTGCAAAAATGCAAAATTTCTCCATCCGATAGCCACTAGAGGAGTTAATCAACCAATTTCGAAAGTGGAATGACTGAAAGGTTTCGCGAAGTTAAAAAGGCGCGGGATGACTCAGCACTGGGATGACTCACCTTTGCCGAGAGAAAAGTGAAACAGAGGGATAACCAGGCTATATAAGAGTCAGGAAACTAGGGATGAAAAAACCACTCCATCGTGGGGCAGCCCTGTTTAAGTAATGAAAGTCCTCTTCTATTACTCCTGGCTGTGGAACGAATGTGTGTGAGTGGTTCGGAATCCAAGTTAAACTGTAGGTCCCGGTCTAATTAGCCAAAAATGTGCACAAAAATGACCGTAGAGCGAAAAACCATACCAAATGAAACCTCTTTGATTAAATAGAAGGCCTTCTTTATTACGCCATAATCGTTTAAGTGAAATGTGAAATGAGTGTTTCTTCTCATTTTTAATAAACAACTTCAAAATTATTGAAATGTTAATTATTATTGTTTAATTATTTAGTGAGATAGAAATTCCATAATACAGTGAAATAGTAAGAATATTCCCGCAAATAAAAGTAATGTAGGAATCAGGGAAGAAGAAAATCGGGGAGATTTATCAGGATGGGCATTAAATACATTATTGAAATTTCTGTAAAATCTGATAACAAATATTACATGAAAATGTCAAGGTCCTTGTTATAATTCATCAGGCAACTCTTATAACTCTTTAAGCAAATGTTGAATAAATCTATATTTAACTAGTCTTGTATTATTAATGGGACTTTATCACAGTCAAAGAAGAATATGACTTTATCATATTCATAATATTATCATACAATGAATATGACTTTATCAAAGTCATATTCTTGATATTTTCATGTACTGTTTGTTAACAGACTTTACAGAAATAATAATTATGTATATAACTCCCATCCCGATAAATTTCCCCGATTTTTTTCTCTTGCATTTCCTATATTGACTGAACAGATTTTTGCATTAATTCCTGTTATTTCACACTATATCAAAAAACAATATATATTTAAGTCAAATTATTGCCAGAATCAACAAAAATAAAGGGAAAAAAACAATAATAAGAGAAGATCAACAAATTGAAAGTTCATCTATATGAATCCAAGGAAAGAGAGAGTTAAATATATCTAACGCATTACAATAGGAGGCGAACTAGCAGTTACTAATAATATTTTTACTAGCTTTTAGCTTTATTTTAATAATCTTTATTAAAATAAAAAAAGAATCTAAATCCTTTGTATTGAACAAAATTAATTAAACTGAATTTCAAAAATTTGCTTGCTGGGTTAAAATCGGGCGTATAAAATATAGTACTGCAGTTTTGATGGTATGTAGTTTTATCGACGATTTTCCTCAATTATGTTCCGTAATATTTAAGATATATTTCGTAGATTGGCAAACAAGACACCTTAATATTTATTAAAACAAACCATTTTCGGAATGATTTATTTATGGTTTATGTGCGTATATTACACAAATATATTATTTATTTATTTGCATCATCCAAGAGAAGAATGAAATTGTGAACGAAAAAATAAATATCTCTCCATTACATTTCATGCTGTAAATGGGTAACATATATAAGTGAAATAAAAGAACAATAAGTAGCATGTTGTTAACATAATGAGCAAATTACTCAGACTCTTATTCTATATATTTATGCAGGCAACAAAATATATTTTCAGGTATTTTCAGTAGTATCTAAGAGAAGAATTAAATTATAAATGAAACACTAAATCTCTCTCCGTTATATTTCATGTCGTATTGGGTAACACACATAAGTGAAATAAACGAACAATAAGTAACTTGTTGTTAACATAATGAGAAAATTACTCAGACCCTTATTCTGCATATTTATGCAGACACCAAAATTTATTTTCAGGTATTTTCACTCTTCAACATTCCCACTTCTAAACATATTTAATTTACTGGCAATTACTCACTGAGCTTCTCCCCGATCTATGTACCGGCATTAGCGTTCGAATTTCGTCGCCCCTCCCACATCGACGAAGTTTTACAAATTAAATTTTACACAACTGTGGCAATAAGCAATATCCTTCCCTTCCCGCCTCTTTGTCCCTTTACTGTGCGAAAGCCCCCTGTACAAGAGAACGAAAGAGCTAATTTCCGCTCATTCGGACAACCCCCTCCTCTTCCTTTGTCTCGACTTTCCAGCGAGATCCAACGCTGCGATGTGTTCGAAAAGGGGCGGAACCTAACGCTTCACTTTCCGCAGTCCCAATTAAATTCTTAATGGACGTCCCTGATTTGTCACGGATTATGGCGTGTTGAGTTCATTAAGCCGCCTCTCCCCTCGATCCCATTTGCTTCTGCTTGCCACATATTGCATTACGCGATCTCGTGATTAAACAAGTGTGGTTTTGCTCATATTTTAAACCATAATTAAAACAATAACCCGATCCTAGAAACAACTAGATACTCCGTTTTACCCAACACACACATTAACCATTAGGAATTCCGCAATAATCCATACCGCAAATTAAATCTACAAGTTCGCATGCCTTCAGAGGATTATATAATTGGAAAAGGAAACACACTCACATAAAATAATTCACAAATTCATAATTTTAACTATAAGCAAAATTGAATTTATTATTATTTACAAATGTTAAGCTTGAAATAAACATTGCAATTAACATTATTTAAGTAAAAGTGAAATTCGGATAATGCATTAATAAACATATAACTTACACATGTTGCCGCAATTCCAAATTAATATTTAATAATAAAGTAATTTGGTGATAGTGATTACAGCTTATTGCGTGCCACAACTGATGGGAAGGAGGGGTATCCTTTTTTTTCTTTCAAAACTAAAGTTTCAGTGTTAATAAACTTCAATACGCACCGCAAGTTGTTGCCAATCGCTCATGGAGCTCTTGTATCGGGCAAGAAGCATGGTTGAAACGTGCCCATATCATGAGCATGGATGAGCATTTACCTTTTTCTAAAGACGCTGTAACCGAAGGATCTTCTGCTGACTCGTTGTAATCATGAGTCGGACGCCAAATCATCATGACGAGTGAAGTCTATCACCACTGTTCGAAGTTTCGTGGCTGCACGGGGCCAACAGCTCATGGGACTCTTGAGTCGGGCATGAAGTCTCTTGTCTTGGGCCGAGCCAGGCTATTTTTTCCTCATCTGGGCCCTCCAGTACTTCATTTCGAGGAATGGGGCAACTCCCTCCCTTCGTCATACGTTGCCGTCAGTCCGCACGGTTGACCACGCCATATCAGAGTCTATATGCGTTCGGCTGATACACCCCGTCCATAAATTCGTATCCCCGTCTTGATGAACTGATCTCTTGACCATCTGGCACGAAGTGTTTTATGACCCCTGCCAATTAAAATATTTCAGAGATATCCCCTTTACCCGCAGCTGTGGCAAAAGACCTGCAGCCACCGGAAACGGGTCATTCCGTTGGACATATCGGATTATGCTTATCGGATATATGCAACTTAAACTAAAAAAAACTAAACATAATTATTTAAATTTAATGAATGAATTAATATTTGAAAAAACTGTATTAACATCCAGTGTCATCCACTACAAGTTCAAAGAAATGTATTTGAACTTGAGTGGATTGAAAATTTGAACAAGGTATATATAGGGAGAGTGTGAGCTAATAGAAGAAATTGAAAACATATGAATCTGAATCGGTTCGAGGTTTTGGAATGCGTACAAAAAATCCTCATTCTTTTATTTAAAACTTTGATCCATTTTGTAGTGTATTACAAAATTATAATGCGAGTTTTTACAAAATTAAGTGATAAGTAATGAATTAAATTAAAAATATGCAAAACAGAAAAACATATGTTAATACGAAAAGAAAAACTAGTGAAAATAAAAATAAATGAAATGTGGACGTCCTGGTATGAACTTCGAGGTTTTAATAAAAGTTTAAAAAAAAAAATTACTTTCGTTAATAAGATTTGAAAAAAGACAAACCCCAACATAGTATTTATTATTCT
Organism: Caerostris darwini; assembly: GCA_021605075.1. Classification (NCBI taxonomy): domain Eukaryota; kingdom Metazoa; phylum Arthropoda; class Arachnida; order Araneae; family Araneidae; genus Caerostris; species Caerostris darwini. The sequence continues at coordinate 58,287 of BPLQ01012802.1, forward strand.
TATAAAAATGCTAAAAATTTTATTGGCAATAAATTACCAATTGTGCATTGTATGCATTGTGAAAATGTATACACTAGCTCTTATTATTACAAGGTTAACAAATGTATACTGAAACAAAGAATGGAGTGTTTCTAAATCCTATTATAGGAAAATATCAAGTCCACTGTATATTTTGAGTTGTTTATGGCCCTCTGGTGTCTGGCGTAATAAAAAATATTATTAATTTTATACAAATGATAAAACTTTTATTTGAAATAAATATTCATTTAACAAGTAAATTGTAAATTGCAAGAATTGTGAAAATGTATGCACTAGTTTTTATAATTGCAAGTTTAACGTTTGCACTAGTTTTTTAAGTTAAAGTTACAAGCTCTTTGACACCGGTTTCAGCTTCGAATTCCGGTGGTTCCATGGATGTTTTGTAGTGGTTCGGAATCCATTTTAAGCCGTAGGTTCCCGCCTAATAGGATCATAGTGCGTTATCTTGAGGTTGAGTCAGTATTCAGCCCATGTGGTTCCTAGGTAAAGTGAAGCTGCATTTTATCCTTAGCCATGGACCAGTACCCTGCGACGGGGTCTATTGGACCTGGTGTAAGTTTTCCTTCACCAGGGGGATTAGTAACAACGCCAGCACGAAAGTTTTATTACAAATGTATACTGAAACAAAGAAATGGAATGTTTCTAAATCCTATTCTATAAAAATATCAAGTCCAGCATATATTTTGAGTTGTTTAAGGCCATCTTGTGTTTAGAATATAAAATTTTTTATTCATTTTTTGTCGTTTTTGTTAACAATGACCTTCACGTAACAATATACCTATGAAGTAAATTTTTAATACTATGAAATTGCCTTGTTTCGGCTTGTTTCTAGTCTTTAAATATATATATTCTGAATCTTAAAAATAAAATTTGATAATAAATCGCATTAAAACTACAATGGATGTCTCTTTTTCAGTATTTTTAGAATTGCTTTTAATTTTTAGTATTGTTATTAAAAGTATGATGGCATAAAATCAAACGACAAGGATTTAAACAAGATAAAATTAGCTAAAAAAAGAAATTAGGAGTTTATAGGATATTTCAGCATGTGTTATTGCTGAATCACCAGGTCTGATTCGAAACCATTTTTCCATCGAATATTTCACATATGGGAGATTCTTTCATTCTCATTTATCACGCCATTTTTCTCATTGCAAATTGAGAGTCTGAATTGAATATAAGCTTATTGCTTTAGTATCATACAAAATGTTTATGTGCAACTTCTCTTTTGTAATCTAACCAAAGTTGGAAAAATATTAGTTTGCAAAAATCTTAAATTGATGGATGATTTTATTTAGGCATCATAATTCAGGCATTTAAGGTAAGACAGAAATAAACCCGGCTATTTTCAATATATACTAATTTTTCAAAATTTAAAATATATCGATTTGATATAGGTAATAAATTATAGAGAGGATTGACATGTAAGGCAGCAAATTTGAAATAGTTTCTTTTATCAAGTCTGAAATGAATTTTGGAAATAAACTTTCTTGATTTTTTTATTACTCCATTAGCAAGTATGATTAGAGTTAATTGAGAGGGCTTTAGAAAGTTTGACGTTCTTTAAATCAGCATCAAAACCCTTTGAAGTATAGCATTAAATAATTAAAATAAGTATTGAATTATATAAACATAATTATTATATAACCCATTGTTACTTATTGTGTGTTTGTTTGTTTATTGAATAAAATATTTTAACATTATGTTATAGTATATTTTCAGCTTGAATAAATGTGTGTATTGTAGAATGGCTCTCCATTCCGTAAGAAATGCATGTGATTACTGCTAGTGCCAAACTCTGGAAAAATATTCCACAAAAGGTTTATTTAATATAAAAAATATTTTAATGAATTCTTTAGCATTATAAATTAATTCTGAAGCTTATCGAAAGCAATAAAACAAATACACAAATCTAAAAATTGTATACTACAACCTGGCAACACAACATCACTGTGCCCACAGCTAAGATGGAGAGGCCACTAATAAATCTTATATCTTAATACCAGTTATAAATTTTATGATATTAATACCCAAAAATGGTAGTGAGTTTCATTTTTGAGACCATATATAAAATTTCCTACAATAAAAAAAAGCTATTTTTATCAGCTTATAACCATCGAAAGGCTAGAATTGTGGTATTTAATGTATCTATCATTTTTGGAAAGAATATTTCATCCTCTTTTAAATAGAAAAGTAACTGAAGTATCTTCTTGAAAATATTGATTGGTATTAGAATTTAGCAAAATAGATTGTCAGTCTCGCAAATTAATTTATTCAACAGAAACTGTTTGAGCCTCAAATTTCGTGAACATACATGATGAATTGAATACCCAAGATTTTTTTTACAAATTAAAAAAATAATTGGAGTAAATTTACAGTAAATATGCTTTCTACAGTTTATATAAAAATAATCCTAAATTATTGAAGGGATAAATTGAAACAATAAATATAATTTAACCAAAATTTTCCTCATCGTAATTAAATATTTCTCTTCCACTAATATAATATTTGAAGAAAGTATCTAAATTTTTCAAAGCTTGATTTGATTCATCTTCTTTCTGATTGTCTTTAAGTTTTAGTACATGAATTATTAATTTAACGAGCATTTTGACAAGAAATTCATATTTCCTAACTTGAAAGACTAAATTAAAAAGGTTTGAATCTTGACAGTTTAAATACTAGTTCTTACTAAAACAAAAACTCTTCATAATTATAATACATCAAAATAAAATTAAAAGCACTTAATTATTTAAAATTAAAAAAAACCTTTTACTTAAAAGTTGTAAACCTCAGAAATAAAGGAGATTTTAAAACTGTTGATTGAATTAATTCTATAAGGCTGTTTAAAATTCTTTAAAAATTATTTCAACTTTGAACAAGTTTAAAGATTATGATAATTTTAGAAATATTTATAGAAATTTTTGATGAAACCCTCCGAAGTCAATATTAATACATGCAAGATTAAAATTTTAAAATCCAAAGGTCCTAGACTCAAAATTTGAAACATGTTAAATTTTATTTGTAAAAATCAAATTTAAGTATCAAATCCTCCTTTTGTTCAATGTAAAGGGGTTTTTCTTCCTTCTTTAACTTTTTAATTTACTCTGTGTGTGAATATATATATACTATATATGTATATAGGGTAATTTTACTTTATAAAATAATTTACATGTGTTTACTTATCTCGTGTGTATATTTAAGATAATTTTGCTTTTTATAATAATTTAACTATGTTTAGATATATATTATGCGTGTATATTTAAGGTAATTTGCTTTACAAAATAATTTATGCCTGTGTATATATGTAAGGTAATTTTATTTTATAAATTAATTTCTTGGATATATGCATTATGTGTGTGTATTTAGGGTAAATTTATTTTGAAGCAATTTGTTATTTCATTCCATACACATGTCAATTTTTAAATGTATATAGGATTTTAAAATGTATTAAAGGAATGTGTAATTGCTTAGTAATTTTTATGTGAATACCAATTATTTAACTATGTACTTTGCTTATGATCTCTTCTCAGAAGGTTACTTTGCTTAGGATATCTTCCTGACTTTTATATTTCCATTGTTGATAATTTTGCAGCATCTGCTTCTATTGTCCAATTATTTATTAGATGTTACTCCTCTTCTAATAATTCTTTCAATATATTTTAATGCTTTGATCATTATTCCTTCCGCTCTCTTATTTGCATATTCTCGAATGTTGTGTTTATCGTATTGAATTGTGTTAAATTTTTCCAATAATTTAATTTAGGTAATTTTTATATTTTATATATTCTCCAAATTTCATATTTTTACTTTTTTAATTTTTAATATTTTCTACAGTTTTTGTAAACATTTTCCTCATTAGAGAGTTTTTGCATACCGTACGTTAGTTACTGTAGGACGTCCGTTAGCTTTTTCTCCCTAGCGCGCATGCGCAGTTTCCTATGAGCATGCGCGCTAGGGAGAAAAAGCTAACGGTCGTCCTACGGTAACTAACGTACGGTATGCAAAAACTCTCTATTGTTCAGCTTCTGTACCGCTAAAAGTGAGAAAATGTTCCCGATTCCGTCTCCTGTCCATTCAATTTCACACACATCATTCCCAAGTCGTATAGGGGCTTCTTAAGTGGTGCGATTTATTAGCTTATGTGATGTGGTGTAGTAGTAGTAGTAGTATATGAAGCTTCTATGACTTTTTAAGATAATAATATAAATTACTTAATCGATGTGACCAGCACTTTACTTTGCATCAGGTTATTAACTAACTGACAGCATTTCCTGCTATATAATCTCCGTCACAGTTATGTATAACTGATTTAACCTAGAATATAACCAATAGCAATCATGTCTTTAAAAGTTTTCGGTGAAACGTCACACGTCGTGAGCTTTTTGTTTTCCGTATTCAAACCATAACAACAGCTTTTAATTGAAATTGTAAAAATTTAAGTGAAAAACCAACTTTTTAAATTTTAAAACATATATAAAGTAATTTGTACACATATTTTAATTTTAAATATTAATTTTTAATTTCCCACCAGCATTCAATAAAACTAATAGGTTTTGCTAGATTGTTTGTTTCCCAACACAAACATCTCCGAAGTAAATAACATGATTTTTCAATGAAAAAGAAATATAAATAATCTAAAATTTAAATAAAAAAAAAACAAAATTTATTTTGAAAAAAATAATTCGTAGGAATAGTGTTTTTCTTCTTTATTATAAGTAGCACCAAGAAAACAAATCTTATTCTGAAACATTTTAAGTTTTGTTTCACATAAACAATGAAAAACAAAAGCATGAAACATCACGAACTTAATCCATTAAATATATCTATTTGAAGTCATCCACAAATGGATTTAAAAAATTAGCATTATATGTCGCTGGCGTAATACAACATAATTTCGTATTTTCATCGAATATTTCAGTAAAATGCTTTTTTGTAAAGTTTAATTAAAAATCACCCTATATTATTGCATAGAAAAATTCTAACAATACTACTGTGCCCAAAAAGTAAGACCCATTTTCAACTTAAAATTCCAGGGGCTTATGGAATTTCAATTTTTTTTCTTTTTTAGGTTGCTGCCACTGTCCCTAACAACTGTGTGAAATTTTACGTCAAAGTATTGAGTAGCGTTTGAGGCTTTGTGAGGTGCTAAAACTGATTCCGGCGATTTTTGAAATGTCTGAATTCATTGAGCAAAGAACTTGCATTCAATTTTGTTTGAGGAAACGTATAGAATAATTCAGAAGGCAGTCGTTGAGCATTCCTATATCGGAACGAAAAAGCTGTATAAACAGTTTAAAGAAGGCAGAGAACGCGTTGAAGACGAAGATCCCGTCCAAAAAAGATTAAGCGCTCTTTGAAGGTCATTACTGCCGATGACTTTTTAGCATGCATTGAGGATTGGAAAAAAACGTTGGCATAAGTGCATTGTGTCCGGTGGGGATTACTTTGAAGTCGATGAAATAAATTTGGAAGAATAAATAAAGAGTTTTTGAAAAATAAATAATTGGTCTTACTTTTTGGGCACGGTAGTAGATGTAATTTAACTAATATTTTCCTTATCGTAAAGAAACATTTTTCATCCAATCAATATAAGATATAATATGTGTAGAAAGCATTAAAAGTTTTTAAAGATTTATTTGATCGATCTTCTTTAAGAATGTCTTTTGTTAAGTTTTCTGATATGAATTATTAATTTAACAAGCATTTTGACAAATTAATATTTTCTAACGACATAGACTAAAAATTAAGATGTTTAAATATTGACGGCTTGAATCCTAATTTTTATTAAAGTAAAACATTCACTATGTTAAATAAAGCATAAAAACTCTTCTTAATTATAATAAATCAAAATCATATTAAAAGCGTTTAAGTATAAAAACTTTGAAATTACCTTTTTAAAAGTTGAAAACCTCAGAAATCAGCAACATTTAAAACTTTTGATTTAGTCAGTTCTATAAGCGGGGTTAAAATTCTGTAAAATTTATTTACACTTTTTACATGTTTGAAGGTTATAACATTTTTCGAAACCCTTACAGGAATCCTTTTTTTATGAAGCTTCCAGTTAAATTCGAAATTTTTATCTACAATTCCTTGGTAAATATTACAGTGTTAGACCTTATTATAGTCACTATTTAAAAAAAAAAACCCAACACTCTTTTAAAGTATATTGAAAAAATAAAATTATATAATTATATAAATTTCTTATACGTTTTTAAAAAAGTGAAGTATCACTATGGCCTAAATGTGTGGTTGTTAGAATTTTTAATTTACTATTAATATTCAGATTTCATATAGATACGCGTTATTTCTTTAAATTTTAATGTATTTTTTCTGATCTGTGATAAAAAATAAATAAAAACAATACAATAAGAAAATCTTTTTTTTTAATTTTAAAATTTTCGTCCTTAAAGGGTTAAACATTCCAAATAGTCAAAGGTTTTTTCTTCGCAGAGACTAGACATTGTAGAATTATCTTTCCATTTACAGAAAGTTTTTTTTTTCCTACTTCAATAACTCAAGGTGTAATTAGGCAATGGAGAAATGCACATTTCTGAGCATTTTAGAAACGGTAACCTTTTGTTCATAACATGCATAATAACCCAAAGTTAAATTACTGTAAGCTTATAATTAAGCAATGTATAAACTAGCATAAAAATTTTAATATAGAACATACAGTAAGAATTTAATATATCATATTTAATAAATTGATGACATTAAATACCCATTAAATTTTTTTTTCTTTTTGTATAGATTTAATAATATTTATTGAGTGAAGAAGGTTATAAGGCATTAAATATAATTATTGTATGATTTTCTTCAAATTAGGAATTAAAATTTTAATCTAAATTAGTTTTATTAATATTTGCTTTTGATTTCTTCTATATAATATAATAAATAATAAAATATATTTAAAATAAAGTTTGAAAAAGTAACTAAAACATTTAGTATTATTTATTGTAAAATTCAAATAACCTCACAATAAATTCTATATTTCATTAAATATTTCAAATGTCATGATACTGTAACATTATTTATATAAAAAGATTTATGCACTAAATTAGGGAAATGTATTGATTGTTTATCTTTTTTTATAATTTGTTTAAATAGTTTTCAGAACTCCAGTAAGCTATGTGAACTCCACAATTTTATGTCAGGGTAATCTAACATTTTCTTCTTAATATAGGATAAATATTTTTTGACATGAGATGCTAGGAAAAGACTGTCACGAAACTTAAAAATATAGTTGTTGTTTTGTCATGGATGGCGTAAATTATAGTAAATGTTTTTATACATTGCGAATACTTAATTTTGAATTAATAAATATTCGTGGAAAGGATTTATAAATAATAATTAAAATAGTAAAAGTAGTCGGCGAAGTAAAAGTCGGTTGAATAAAAGTGTGTAAGTCTCGGTTGGAAGCTTTCTGACACCTGTCAAAATCAAACCATGATGAATCGTCTTCTATGAATGGTTTCTTGTTCGTTTGTTTCTCCAATGAAAGACAAATAGATAAAAAAATGAATGAATATAATATAAAATGAATATAAAATGAATGCTATGAATATAAAATGCATACTGTTGGTGAAATTTTAAATATTAAATAAATATATGTAAAATTCAGATGATTTAGCTAAATCGTAAATGTTTTTAATAAGTTAATTTTTTCAACAAGTCTGAAATTTCAATTTTTAGAAAACTTTGAAAAGTTTTTTCAGTTATATATTACCTAACAGTTTAAAAATCCTTCTATGAAATAGCTTTTTAAGGACGTTGACAAAAACAAATTACTTCATCAACAAATATTATTTTTAAATGTTATATTTTTATAAAATAAGCAAATTTCAAAACGTTATTTTTAGCATTTAAGTAAACAATTTTCAAAAAAGTGGGATTTTTTTTCCGTACTGTACAGGCAGGTATCATTTTTTTAAACGTACAAAAGAAATGTGAAAGAATTTTATTTTTCTTTACCTTAATTAATTAATTAATTTAATTATCTTAATTTCAAGGGATGATTTGTTTTATGAAAGTTATTTTAAATTTCTTTAATAAGAATGATACAATAGCAAGTATAATCTGTTATTCCGCCACGTACTTTATTTTTCTGACCGCCAACTCCCTCCCACCTCCCCTCCCACCCTCAGTGAAATTCGAGGAATTCAGAAATGATTCCGAAATGGTTTCTTCCTTCTCATTGCTTTCCAACTTTTTGTCCTAGTTTTGGCATCAGAGATGAAGTAAGCAATTAGAAAAAGCGAGGTTTGAAATGCTTGCTTATAAATGAGCACTTCAAATATAAGAGGCGACATTATACGAAATAAAACTATATAAAAAAAACGTCAATTTTAAAGTAACAGAAAAACATGCGTTTTTACCTCTTTAATAGCGCTAAGTAATTCTTGCTCATTATTCTTAAGAAAAATAAAAAAAAAACTGAATAGGAATAAGCAGTACAAATAGGCAGCTTAAGGAAAATAGAAATAACTATAATTAAACCATTGAATTCTCTTTTTATATATTAATTTATGTTTACTTTTTATCGTATTAATAGAGTTACAGTTTTAGATCTAAAGTAATAAAAGATCATCACATATGTTGAAGAATTGTTTTTCAATACTTTTAATAAAATTAAACCTAGAGTTGTAGAAATTTTAAAATAATACATAAATACTTTTTTCAAATGTAGACCTTTTCCTCTATTTAATCAATCTTTATTTTCAGTTTATTTCCAAACATGTTTATTTAATGGTTAGACCTTAATCTTTTAAATTAATTTTACCTTTTTTGTTCTTCACACGCTATAATAATTTTTCCCATGCTCATTTTAATTAAAAAATATAATTAATAAATTTGATATATTTTGCCAAAAAAATTATATTTGTTCTCATATTATTATTGACGTTATATATTTTTGATTACATATGAATTTTTCAGCAATTCTAACTATGCTTCAAAACGATGCATTTGATGAATATTGTACTAGTATGTTGTTTGGCCTTGAAAATAAAGTTTCATGTCAGGAATTATCTGACCTTCCTCGCATACCATACTCTAGTGTCGGGAAGTTATCATCCCCCCCCCCCGCCATCGGTCCGAAATAATATGTAAAATATAATTACACATTTATATTTGTTCATAATATAAAGGTGAAATAATTTTCTTACCTTTTTCTTATTATTTACAATTTTCGTGATTATTATTTTTTCAACTACTTTTTCACTTTTTCCAAATAATAATAATTAGTTAATTCAATATTTATGGTTAAAAACGACATGATTTATACTTGTAAACATCATTTAAGTTCAAAACAGTCTGAGATGGCTAGATATCAAAAAAATGTGCAGTACGTAAGACTTAATTAAGTATTTTATGATAAAACAATAAGAGTAAGGGAAATGGAAAAGCTGAGCACAGTCTTTCAGCATCGTTATTACAAGCGACCCTATTATCATGTTGCCGAACGGAGGGTGAAGATGCGGAAAGGGGGAATTTCCACATTGCTCTCGCTTCTGCTTTTATTTCCGACTGAGAACAGACGACTCGGAGAGTGAGGTGGAAGTTGGT
>BPLQ01012802.1:67989-81838 GCA_021605075.1 Caerostris darwini
TTGATATCCGAAACGACAGAGAATCTATCGCCTCTAGCCTTTGCTTTAATTGAGCATGAGGAAAACTTGTAAAAAGAAAAGCCTTAGCTCAAAAACACTGAGGTTCGAGCTACAGTTTTGGACAGGTTAAAAACACAGTTCGAAATTATTCAAATTACGTCCAGATTACAGGAAAGATGTCATTCTCAATCTATCGACACTATGCTCTACTCATCTAGAAAATGAGACCTTTTGTTTCCTTAAAATATACCAAATTTCTTTTGTGTACTGATTGATGAACAGCAAGGTATTTGTGGTAACCTCTATTTCAAAGCACTTTTATATACAATTGGATATTTTTAATAACTCTTTTGAAACTAAACCTTTAAATTTATCTCACAACGTTTGTATTCATAAAAAAAGAATAATATTGTATTATTCTCTTGAAAAGACCCTAACATTTATGGCATCTATGTCTGAATCAAATGCAAATTTATAATATTGTTCAGATGCGTATATAAAAAATTTTGATTAAAAAGCGAATGAAATTAATTAAATCAATCGATTTGCATCAGAATAGTTTTACATAATTGTGATTATATTTTTGAACTATGATATTAGATGCTGAAAATGCATGCTTTTGATAGTTATATATTACTAACTAACTGAATATTATTACTTTTAAATAAATCAAGAAGACAAGAAGATAAAAAAATAATATGAATTTATTAATGTTGAGAATAAAAATACTTGTTTTTGCTGTTATAGTCGTTGGTTATATTTTTGTAAAAGATGCCTAAATGTTAATTATTCGTGATAGAACTTGCAGAAATACTATAAATAAAAACCTAATATTCATTACAATAAAATACGACACCTCAAATAACTCGCCATTTTCGATTTTGTTTTTAATTTATGAAATTATTCAGCTTTCAAAGGGAATTTTTCAAATTATTACAGATATAAATGCATAAAGATATATACGGGGATTTAAAAAAAAAATGTTCAAGTAAAGAAAGGAATAAAATATAACTTGTAAATATAATAGACTTTGATAAAAAGCTTTCATTGGTGGATAAAAACGTTAAAAATATGCATAAATTACAGTAATTTAGGATATGAATTCATAGTATTTGGCAGCTGTTCAGAATAAGAGGTAAGACGAAGAAAATTCAAGTGATTATATTAGAAGAATTAAGTGATAAGAACCATGTTTCAGAAGAAATTTAATAAATTGATAATTCACGAAGTGATTAAAGTAAGAAGAAACTATTATTGCTATAACTATTGCTTATAACTATTGGAAACTTATTGCGTTGCAGTTTCCTTGGACTGAAATAGAAAGAAAAGAAAGACAATGCAAAACCTTTTCAAAATATTTTAATCTTCAAAATAATGACATTTGAAGTAAAATTTTTTAAAGAAATTAAAAACTTAACTGTCACACTATCGTTCTCTCCGTTTCGCTGCTGCCCACAAATTTAATTGACACCATGATTCTAGTACCAACAATGTTTAGAATCTAAATGATTTTAGTTAGGAGAAAAAAAGGGCTAAATTTTTTTTCCAACAAAATAAAAAAAATTCTGAGAAAAACTAAAATAAAGGAGAGTAAAAATATCGAGTAAATTAATCATTTAGAGGAAAAATGACAGTAGTCCATGCAATTATGAAGCTTTAAATGAATGAAAAAAAAGAAAAAGAGTGATAGATGTAATAATATTTTTTGGGGTTCATTGAGTAATCATATTGAATTTAATGAGGATTTTATAAGCACTTACATATTTTATATTAATTTAATCATTTATTTTTTTAACTTAAATTTGTTTTTACACAGAAATTTTTGTGAAAATTGTGAAGCAATTTGTCCACATTTAGTCACACGATTCTATTTTACTTTTCGGGTTGATTGTGTACAGTACATGATAAACTGAATTTCTTTTTAAATCTTTTACCAATTTTTTTAAAAACAGTTTTCAAACAAATCATTTTAATTTGGCAAATTAAATGAATTAATATAAAGATATTTGAGATTTGAATTCAGAAAAAAGAAATGTTCCCAAGCTTTAGAAGAAAGTGTATAATCATTAAATTTGATATCCATGTTAAATATTTTTTTACATAATTTGTATGATATTTCAATTATTCAATTTCAATATTTCAATTTTATCAAAAATTGCTTCTATCAATAAACTGAAATCAAGTTATTAAATATTACAGATAATTTTTTTCCTTTGTTTTCATTTATATTTTTATTCTTAGTTAAATTATGGTATATTTATTTCATGTAGTGCCTTAAACATCATTCCAAATTCCTTATTTTTGTAGTTTGATAATAAAGGATTAATTATAAATTGAATAAAAGGTACAAAAAAATAATACAAAGAAATTTTAAAGTACTTATATTGTAAAGTAAAGTGGATTTTAATAAGATGAGGAAGTGAAAATTTCTCTTCGTGAAAAGAGTTGTCTGAATGATGAAAAATTACAAAATTGTACTTGAAAGGATAACATATTTAAACCAGATTGTTTAATCAATTAAAGTTGATGTAGAAGAATTCCACAAAGTACTAGTGGAAATATTTCCTAAAGCACGATGAGTAATGATTGTTAACATATTCAACATGAGAAGAAAAGGAAACGTTATAACATTCCTTCAATTTTTTTTCTATTTTTCACTACATTTTTATTCACTCTCTTCTCGATAATAACATCCTAATAGAAAGAGTTTCTTTAAATTAAAGAAGCTATTTAAAACCATTAACTGGGATTCTATCTTTCTTGAATTCATTTAATAAATTAAATGATTGATAGAATGTTGTAAAAGAGATCAAGGAATTTTAATCAAGCAAGTAAAAAAAGAAAAGAATTCTAATCATTTGGAGTCCCATTTTGCTAAGGTCTTAAAAATAAAAAAGTGATAAAGAATTTTTATTTAACGAAAAACACAGAACGTTTTAAAAACAATTTAAAGAATTTATTTGTATATTTTGCTCAGCTTACAATACAAGTATATCACTATAAAAATAGCTTCTATTTAAAATATTCTATGTATTGTATTTTTTTTTTATGAAATTAATAAAAAACAAAAATAAATCATTATCTTCAGGAAGAAACAAATTTTAGCATTTAAGGGCATCAAAGTATCTTAAATAAAAAAAAATATTTCCTCAAATGTCTGTTCTCAATGTGACGATTTTTGGAATTGTATATTTCACAGGTTTCTCCTATTCATATTTGCATGTTAGTCTTTGAACTGTCTGTTATTTCTTTAAGTTTGTATTAAAATACAAATGGTGGATTAATAGCAGGAATTAAACGGGAAAGCAGTGAAAATAAATTAACGTTTTAATAAATTTTTGAAATGCGTGGAAAAAACTGAACTTTTTGACACAGATTCATTCAAATAAGTCAGCTTTCACAATTTAAATGTATTTAATAACTATCCATTTGAAATTTTCTAAGATGCAGTGTAATTACACCAATATAAGAATCAATATTTGTACATATTCAATTTTTTATGGTAAACCATTATGATTAAATGCACTTTATTGTTTGTAAATAGAAAAGTTAAAATTAAAGTCAATTTATCATATGCTACCATGACTAAAACTTTAATTTTGAGAGAACGCAACCAACTTTCTCACATATTATCAGAAATTCCAAACAATTTGAGAAATCAGAATTCTGAAGGATTCTAAATTTTTAAACATATTTTGAAAAATCTTAAGTTTCACAAACAATTTTAAGCAGTTTTCACACAGTAGGTCAATTAACTATTTTTGAAATATTTTCATTTTCAGAAATATTTTTTGAATTGATCTTATATAAACTACGAATTGATTAGGTTTTTTTTAGAAAATGGAATCTTTTTCTTTCCCGAACCTTGTATAGTACAGAAACTTTACATTGAATAAATGAGTCATTTTGAATTCTTAAACAATTGTGAATCATGATCCGCTTCATGAATATTTGAAAAACTTTAAACCCATTGTAACTTGAAACATCACCAAACTTTTAGACTAGACTTGATAGTAATTTCGAAGGACTAAAACACAATTTTTCTGCTGTTTAAACTATTGTAAAGGTGTCACAAGAATGGCTTTGCTTATTGTATCAAGATCCATTAACTCATATTCATATTATCAAAATGTGTCAGATTACCCTTCTGTACGCCTATTGGATCGCAACTACTCTGAAGAATAAATTGATAATGTTAGAATACGCAAAAACCTTTGGCCAGATATGAAACAGACAAAAACCAGTTTTTTCCTTTGGCATAGATTACTCTCCTCCAACTCTTTTCTTTTCTTCCAACTCAATTACGAAGAACACTTTAAAAAATTGTCCCTGACTGGGGACAAATTCAGTATGCTGCACTCACAAAAGTGGTTGTAAAGGAACTTCATTGTTCTAGAGAATGTGTTTCTTCATAGGAAATTTTCATTTATTTAATTTTCAGTCCTTTCACATTTCATAAATTAAATTTTCTGTCTTTAAAAACCTGTAACTCTATTTTCCTTTGCCTTTAGATAAAACTTTTATGTTTTATGAAATAGATAGATCAGATTGCCCAAAGTAATGTTTTTTTTTCTCAACACATAAAACAGAATATCATTTCTATAGATGTATAATAAGTTACACATGAATGAAAGTTTTGTTAAAAAAAGAATAATAAAATTTTACAGTTTCAAATAGAAAATTTAATAAAAAGAGGAGGATTATTATTCACATATAAAGTTCAACAAAATCAGTCATGATTAATTATAATAAATAAAAATTCAAAACAGCCAAAATTCTTTTTAATATTTTTAATTATATTGTTATTTAGTTTAAAATTCTATTTTACCTTATGGCCAAAATATTTTTTTTAAATAATAGCTATCTTGATACCAAAAAGAAATTATGGATTTTTTTAGTACTTCAGAAGACTAAATCTTTTTAACAACTTAAAACTCTAGCTCAAAATTTAATCAACAGTTACTTGCAATACAATAATTTCGTAATGTTCGTAAATTTCAGATTTTCGTGACGACGATTCGATTTTTGTGATAACGTAGATAAACAATATTCTTAAAAGTATTTCTAACTTAAAATATTAGTTTTTATATGCTAACAGCAAAAAAAGTTTCAAATTTTAATGAAATAACCTACTTCCGAAAATATCCCGGCAAACTGATATTTTTAGAGATACTTATACTATATCTCTAAAAATATCAGTTTGCCGGAACTTTAAAGTAAAAATTTATTAATTTTAGAAAAACAATAACAATTATAAAATTGTACTTTATTATGAGTTTGTGATTGCAATATATTTTTTTTTTGGTTGTTTTAATTGTAAACGGCAAAAACTGCAATTAAAGCAAATGGAGAAATGAAATTTATTATTATTAAGAAATTCAAAAACTTGAGAAATGAAATTTATTCAAATATTTTAGTATTATTATTATTGTTTTACGTCATCTTAAAATTAAATCTTAATAAATGTCTCGAGGATAAGGTTTTAAATTAAAATTTTGAGATATTTTATATGAAGAGAAAAATTTGAGCAAAATATAACAGGATAGACAGAGAATTTTTTTTTTAGTTTATAATGTTATCTAAAATTTGTTTTTAAAAAAAACATTAAGTTACTTTAAAAAATCCACCCAACAATAAAAAAATGAAAAATAAATATCTCCATGCCGGGTTAATTAAAACGATTAAAAATTCATTTAATTCATGCATAAATTTTAATATAATTAAACAATATATTTAAAAAATATTTAATTTTAAATAGTAAATTTTAGTTATAGTTATTTATTATAGTTATTAAATTATAAGCTAATTTTACTATATTGTTACACAATGTTTACAATATTTTTTATTAAAGAAAAATTTGTTTAGTTATAATTTTTGCCAAATAATTTGCTGCAAAAAAGCTTACTTTTTTAATCTTGATAATTTTCTTGTTAGTGTCTTTTCTTTGCCTTGTACGACAACTTTGATATATCGTAAAATTTGTTAATTCATAAATTTAAATATTATATTATATTTTAATTTAAATTATGTAAAATACAGGACTTGTCATATAATATTGTAGTAGAATTTATTCTTGTAACAGTAACCATCCTCGGCTATTATAGTTATAGCAATTGAGAAATATAAATCTGTTTAGTACATCACGTTTATAACTCTGCTTTTTTTCTATGATAGCCAAATAATAAGTATTATTGATTTAATGAATATCTGCAGTTAGAAAATTCATTATTTGATATTTTTACATCATTTACTTGAAAGGACTTATAAAACAACTTGAAGTCTTTTCAAACAGCGGAATGCGTTTATTTTAAAAGACATGCTTATCATTGATGATACAAATTTGGAAATAGTTAAATTTAAAATTTTTAGTCTATATTTTTATTGATCAAGTTATAAAAACAATCAAAATACAACAATTTTCATTTTAACACCCAAAATATTTTCTACCGCGTTAATAACTTCTAACATTAACAACAACCACCTTTCGATCCTCCCAAATGGGCTTCAAAAATACTTGCATCTTTCATAGCTTAAAAAAAAAAAGAAAAGATGCACAATAGGAGTCACTTGTAAAATGGTTCATTTTTAAATAGATTTAAACAATGTTTTAAAATTAAACTACAAATTTCCTTTTAAAAAATGGGTTTTCAATAAAAATAATGGAAATTTGTATTTACTCATTTCTTTATTGTTTACAAAAACGATAATCACTGAGTGAAAAACCACAATTTTAAATTTGTTTCTTCATTTTCTTTAAATGTCGCCTTAAAAAACTTGACCTGCAAAGAAGCATTTATTCTCATTCAAAAATGTTTTTTTTTATCTGCAATTATTTTCAAAATTCGGATGCTTCCACATTTTCTTATTGAAACTATAAATTGTCTGAAAATAAAATTTGTAATCTTGAGAGAATCAGTAATATTTTTAAGTAACAATGTTTTATTAAAAATTTCCTTTCTAAATAAATCTTTTTATATGTTATGTATTAGTGTTCCAATACTTTTTGACGCAGTTTAGGGAGAAATTGCATTTTTTAAAAATTATACATTTTATTCTATTCTACTTGAAATTAAAAGAAAAAAAAATTATTTGCAAGCACACGTGAAACCGTTCTTTTCAACTATAAGACAGTAGATACTTCGTAGTATTTTGAAGTTTCGGGTTATTATAAGTATAAGAAATGAAAGCAGACTATCAACTATATTTCGAAAGTAACAGTTAAAGGAAAATTATAAGAAAAACTTTGCAACAACAATAAAATCATACGAAATACAACTATATTATAGATCATACAATAAATTAAATCTTTGTACATCTAGTGCTTGGTAAGTAAAAAAATTTCATTTAATTGTTATTCCATCTCTCACATAAAAATATATAGATCGATTCTGAAACTAATATCCTAGTTATATAGAGTTATTGAGCAGAAATAATATATCTATGATATTTATAAAACAGTATTTTTGTTTATCTGAAATTATATCTAATAAGTTAATCAATTGTATTTGCTCTGTGCTCTCATCCACTTAGAAGGAACATTTCACTTGAAGTTTTTGCCGTTAGTTATGTTAAGATTACAATTAAAGGAATTAGTGGGGAATTGTAGATACTGTTCGAATCACTGAAGCATTAATCAAAGAAAAGCAAGTATAAAACTGTGCATATTTGTTCATGTCATTCAAATATGAAAACATTGTACAAAATTCATTGTTGTAAATCGCTAATAAACAAGTAATAAATAAAAATTTAATGTCAATTCCAACTTTTTTTCACTATATAGCAGAAAGTCCTTTATAAATAATTTTCATTCATTTTTTTATGTTTATCTGGGGCCATCTATTGGTAGATATATGTAACTTAAATCTAAATAAAAACTATAATTAATTAATTAAATTTAATTAATGAATTAATAGTTGAAAAAAATATATTAACATCAAGTGTCATCCACTGCAAGTTAAAAAAATGTATTTGAACTTGAATGGATGAATAAAAAGTATTTTATGAACGATTGAAAATTTGAGCAAGATATATATATATATATATATATATATATATATAGGGAGAGTGTGAGCTAATAGAAGGAATTGAAAAAAAGGACCTATAGGGAAAAATAACCATTTTAGTTGGATAAGAGATATAAATATCTATTTTATATACATACTTTTTTTTACTAGTAGTAATTAAATCTATATTTTCTTATTAATAAGATTTATTAAATATCTCCTTAAAGTTTTTAATAAGTTAAAAAGGTAATTAAAGTATAAATTGCAAATTCATACAAAATAATACCAATGCATACTAATAACATAATTGTATATATATATAACAATGAACTTGTAAAACAATATGAAAAAGAAATAATAAAAAAAAAAGAGACATGTCTAAATATAAACTTACTTAATTAAAAGACTTAATTAAAGGAAACGACCTTAAAACAGAGGAATTTATTGAATATTTAAATTTATCTAAAGGTTAATTTGTTTTAGAAAATTATAATTTTATTTAATTAAAAAAATTATCATAATTTTTTCATAATGCAACAAATAAAAAAAATCGTAGAAACTCAATCTAGTAGTTTTTTTATTTACTTCCTAAAGTCAAATTTATTTACTATCTAATTTATTTATTTACTTAGTGATGTTTTTGCAAATATTAACAACAGTAGATAAAAGCAGTTGATTCTTGAATAAAACTTTTTTTTATTCGATTAAAAAAATTTGGGATTTTTGGCTACACACCATATAAAAAGTGTATCCCAATTTTATGAAAAGAGAAATACATACGAAAAAAAATTTTAAAATTCGAAAATATCAGTTTCGTGTATTTTAATGCATGTTTACACTTTTCATCCGATTTTAAGGAGGTGTATGAACCTTACGAATTATTTGTACTGGTTTGAATATTTTCATAATATATATATTTGAATATTTTCATAATATATTTATTTGAATATTTTCATAATATATATATTTCAATATTTTTTTTAAATATTTTTATATGAAATATTTTCTTTCAATTATTTCAATTTTCTTTTGAACTTAATTAACCTTTACTTTCGCAATAATCAACTCTTTATGAATGAAACTTTTTTCCTCCCTTAAATTGAACGGAGAACTGCAAGGAAAGGCCAAACAGAACTTCTCCCGGGCGTCAGCGATGCCCTCCCGGAGACGAAAGCCACCGCGTGTCGGTCGGCCTTCCTCATATGCCGCGATTACGGGAAAAGTTCCGGCAAATAAGAAACGTCCAGTTGAATAGTCACTAACAAGAATTTGATCGCCACATAAAAATAAATTCTGGGGCGATTTTTTTACAGGTAATTGCATTTTAAAAGCTCAATATAAGGAATTTATGAATTGCAAACAATAGAATTTGTAAGCGAATAATCTAAGTATAATCAATTAAAATAAATTATTTTCTTGTTAACTATCACTTTAACTTTTATAATCCTATTATTAAAGAATATCATATTGGATTAAGACAAAGATTAATATAGTTATTTATGTTGTTAACCGAAAGGATTAACAACTTCTTGTCTTTTTATGTTATTACATATATACCATTACCCATTTTTTTTTAATTTTCAAGTAGATTAAAGCAATGAAATGTTCTGAGATAGCATACATTCTAAAAATAACATTCCAAAAATTTTTAAATAAAAAAATACCCTTAAACTATTGTTTTAATATGAAATTATAATAGTTTGTTTCCTCTATCTCAGAAAATTTGATAATTATCAAGGACATAATAAAAATATATATGTGTAAGAAAATTCAAGCCAAGAAAAAAAATCTACATTGTAATATAGAGTTGATAATTTTAAGAATAGATCAGGTAAATTGTTATTTGGAAATAAAAATAGATAGAAAATATTTATTTTAAATACATCAAAAATATTAAATTATACATTAATGTTTTGAATAAAGGTAATTTAAAGCATTTATGTTCTCAATTAATATAGAAGAAAGGTCACCAACATGAACGATTTGGATTTATTTTACATCATATGCTAAAAACAGGGAAAGAAAATGCTTGATTGATAATATACAAAGATAAAAAGTTAACTAGTATAAGTTTTTGTTAAATCATTGGAAGAAAAAGAAATGAAAATATCACTCTAACTTTAAAAATCTTATAATACTTTAAATTATTGGTATTATTATTATTGTTATTAATTCTTTATCATTATTAATTCCATTAATATTATTAGTATTATTAATAATTCCTTTAACATTATTATTATTATTATTAATTCAATTTTAATTAATAAATTTGATTCTAAATTCGATTACTTAATTTATTTATCAACCCTGAAAAGTTTGTGAATAATTATAGTACATCATAATTTATTTTGTAAGTTTTTTATAGGTCTAAAATAAACATTCATACATGTAGGAGAAGGGAAACTTGCATACTCTATTTTTCAGAGAGTAGAAAACGCATTTAAAATGACTTGCAATATTTGATTTCACCAAGAAAGACAAATAACAAAGAGTAAAGCAAACTTTATTTATTTTTAAGTGCTGAAGTTTGCTGAATGTGTTTATATTAAGGAAATGATACAGTAAATTCTTCATAAACAATAGTAACAAGCCTGATTGAACAGACTACATAGAATTAGTTATTCAACAAGTTACATTTCTGTTCAAATCCTATTTTCAATAAAAAAAGAATATTAAGCTACTTTTACAAAATCGTTCAATAGTCATAACCCATTATTTAGTAATAAATTTTAAATGAATAATAAATTAACTAACAATGAATAATGAATTTTTTAAATCAATTCTTCAAAATGTTCAGTTTGTCCAGATATGGCATCCAATTTATAGTTTTTATGAGTTTCAATAAACCTAAGTTATTCGTGATATTATTCATTTTTCTTTGTTCCAATCCTAAGAAAGCTGTTCTAGAAAAAAAATTTAATTTTTTTCCTGCTTATATTTAAGTGAAAAGTAATCACGGGAGCAACTTTCAGTAAGAATTTAATAAATTGATCTGGATTGATTGTTTCATGGACATTTAAGTTCAGCAATTTTAAGTTGCTTGTAATTTTAAAATTTATATTGTATATCAGTTTATTATGTACAAAAACAATCACGAAAGAAATAACAATATAATTGATTTTACATACCTCCAAGCTACGCACTAGCTTGGTATCATTCAACATGGCGGACACCAACCTTGTTAGCCGGGAACGCCCGGACCCGATCCTCTCACATCAGGAAGGAAAAGACGACTCCTTCCCTCCTCTTTGTGACATTGAACTAGACTAGAGGGAAGTCTGCGACGTCTAGACGGAGAGTGTGGGAATCTTTTTCCCTTTCTAGTGAATGAAAATTTAAAAATTGGAGAAAGAGCTCAATAACGGTTATTCTTTTTTAAGTCTGAAATGTAAGAATGTGGGGTTTCATTGATAATTCTCTGTTTTATGGAGGTGTGTGCCGATGTCAATTTCAATGTCATTCAATGAGTTTCCTTATTAGATAGAATAGATAGAATTTTTGATATATATAAAATATATTTGTGACAAGTAATTTAATTTCTTAAAATATATACTACCTAGATGAATACTTTTACCTCATACGACTGCATACCACTTACTTTTTACCACTTGAAATTTCATTATTCTCTTTGCCAACTAATCTAAATAATTATTTCTTCAATAAAGAAATACTTATATAAGGAAAGGGATATAAAGATGGACAAAATGGATCAGAACTAAAATCTTAAAATCGGGAAACATTATTTCTATTTCTAAAGCTGATTAAATTTTTTATGTTTTTATATTTTTATATTTTCTATTGTATAAAAAGTTAAAATTAAGACTATTACTTTTATTCGTAACTTCAAGGTGAAAATGACATATTAATGCATATAGGCATATATATATCTATTGCCACACACACACACACATATATATAATATTGTGCCCAAAAGTAAAACCAATTTCGAATTTAAACTTCCCGGGTATAGAATGTTGCAGATGACATTCGGCGAGCAAACTATATCGAAAGAAATTTTTACAAGTGGTATAAACAGTTAAAAAAAGGCAGAGAACGCGTTGAAGAGTGCTCTGCCGACCATCAACCTCAACCACCAAAGCTCACGTCCAACAAAATTACAAATTTGATTCTTGCAAACTAGAGACCTTGTTGATGATGTTGGAATTTCAAAAGGATCGGTCAATTCCATTTTAAAAGATGTTTTGTGCCTAAAACTCTTAAACTCTCGATTGCTACTGAAAGTACTGAATTTTTTGGAGAAACATCGTCGCGCTGAGGTGTGGAAGACAATACTTTTTAACTATCAGGACAAGTTGAAATGCATCATAACTGAAGATTAGACTTGGATTTATGTTTACGACCCGGAAACAACCGATCAATCGAGCGAATATCGTGACAAAGGGGAAGCAAGACCGAAAAGAGCACGCCAAAGCCCCTCAAAAATCAAGAACGACATGCAGACTGTTTTCTTCGATTATCGGTGTGGTGCATTATGAATTCCTTCCTCTGCGCCAAACTGTCAACAAGGAATATTATTTGAGTGTTATGCGTCGTTTGCTTGAGGCTATTCGCAAAAAAGGGGCCTCATTTATGGAAAGACAACTTTTGCTTATTGCATCATAATAATGCTCTTGCTCACACTGCATTGATTCTTCGTAACTTTTTCGCCAAAGATAAACCACCGTATTCACATTATTTAGCACCGTGCGACTTCCCCAAACTCAATAGACCACTCCGGGGTCTCGATTGAAGAGATTCAACGTGATTTGACGAAAGGCGTGAGAGCCAGCCGGGCCAATGACTTGAATGAATGGAAAAGACGTTGGCATAAGTGCATTGTGTCTGGAGGGGATTACTTTGAAGGCGATGAAATAAATTTGGAAGTATAAATAAAAAGTTTTCGAAAAATCAAATAATAATCTTACTACTTTTCGAGCACAGTAGCATATACACTCATGTCCATAAATTAAGGATAATGAAGTTCAGGCAAAGAAAGAGAGAAAAGTAAAACAAATTTGACTTATTTGTAAAGTCTATTTATTAAAGAAAAGGTAAAAAGCAAAAAAGATGCTATATGTTTGACATAATTAATAAAAATTGCGATTTTTACTCCCTGCAGCAAATTTCAAAAAAGAACCTATTTACAAAAAACAGTATAACATGGTTAGTATGATGGTTAATATGGAGTATGTCTCCCGGACGATGCAATACAGGCCTTACAACGCCTAGGCATGCTGAGTATCAAATTATCAATCTGATCTTGCGGAATATTACAACACTCATCAAGCAATGCCCTCCGAAGTTCCGGTTGACAGGTGGGAGGGGGTTGACGGGCTGCAATTCGTCGGCCAAGCATATCCCACACGTGATCTATTGGAATCAAGTCCGGTGAGTATGCTGGCCAATCCATACGGTTGTCATCCATAAACAGAAATTCAGCACCCATGGCGCCCCGAAACAAACGTACATGTTGTTCCAGAATGACATCGCGATAGATGTGGCCTGTCATCGTTACACTCTGAACATGCAGGTCAGTTCTGGAACCAAGAATAATTCCTCCCCAAACGAGCCACCTTGCACCACCGTAACGGTGTCGTTCAATGGTGTTCTCTTTGTGGTAACGGGTACCTGGCGCTTTCCATATGAAAGTCCGGCGAGAATCAGACTGAAAACTAAACCTGGACTCGTCGGAAAACATCACACCAGACTACTGTTGCGGTGTCCACAATGCATGCTCTCTACTCCAGGTTAATCGCAGGCGACAGTGAGTTGCGGTAAGTGGAACACATCTGACAGGCTTACGAGCATATAGACCAATGTGCCCTAAGCGTCTGTACACGGTCTGC
>BPLQ01012802.1:82238-98503 GCA_021605075.1 Caerostris darwini
GCTTGTGAACAATTTTACTTCTTTGCCACCATTCCTTATAGACCCCTCTCTTACACTCTCGTCATCGTGACGTACTATCCGCGCCATCTGGTGGTTTCCTGTAATTTGCATATTCTTCTTCAAGATGTGTGTGATAATTCTACAGGTGAAATTTTTATTTTAGAGTTCAATTTCTGTATGATTCTGAATTATCCTTAATTTATGGACATGAGTGTATATATAGGTAATCCAGGTAGATGAAGGTTCATCTTAATGCAGGTGGGGGGAGTTGAAGATTTTTTTTTTCCGTGAAATTTTTTGCCTTTGGCAACATCGGAATAATGTACTGTATTACGGTGTTTTATTAGAGGGAAACCGGTGGCAGTATCAGAATGTTGTCTTACATGAAGAGAAGTGTTTTTTTTAAAATAATATATTTTTGAATTAATTTTTTTAAATTGCTTTTTTTTGCTTGATTTTTAAATTAGTTTGTTTTACAAAATTAGTTGTATAAAAGAATTTATTTATTTATTTTTTTGCTCCTCTTACAAATATCTTTTAATTTAAAAATAATTATTTCTGCAGATGATCTGTCTTTTATCCTTTTATTTTTATTTTATTTTTGCTGTTGATGCTGTTGTTAAAGGAATTTATTCGTTTTTAATTTAATTTTTGAAAACTATGTTTTATTTATTTATTTTAATATGACATTTTTTTATTTTCAATTTTTTAATTATACAAATTTATTTTTGAAAAAAGAATCTATTTTTTTTTATTATTTTTATTTTTTTACACATTTATTTTATTTCACATTTTTTTATTTTTAATTTTTAATTGATTCCTTTTATTAAAATTTATTTTGTTAATAGAAAAATGCTCGGATGTTTTCATCACCGAAAAATATATAAACGTATTATGCAGCTGATCACTTCATTGCATACGAATAGATTTTCATGTGATGTCGAATCAACTAGTCGGCTGCCCCTTCAAATAAAAGACATCACGTATACAGTAGAACAATCAATGAAAAAAATTTAAAAAATAGAAAAGAAATGATTTACAAACATGATCAATATTCGCATCATGTAATTTTCATGAGCTTCCTACTAACACAATCAAATAGTATCCCATGAATATAAAAAATTAATATTGTATAACTTGAATGTATACATTCTATATACACAAACTCAAAAGTCCGTTTGCAATTTCTTAGAAGAAATACGGGAAAAAGTTCAAAAGCTAAAGAGTTTGTGGAAACGACAGACGACTGGAAAAATTCTTAGCTATAACATGGCTAAAAATTACAAATTAAAAAAATTAATAATCCAGCAATGTTTTCGGGCCACTTTCTTTAAAGGGGATTCTGAAATACTTTCCTGTGTTGTCCTTTAAAAAATTATTCTTACAGATGGAAATAGTTCTGATCAATTGATTAATTATAATGCATTGTGATGCTGATATTGAAGTACCAGGGTTTAAGTCTATAGATGGCGAAGTGGTATTTTTTTTCCTTTTGTCAAAAATGATGATTTGTGGAAAATTTTCGATGTTGACATTGGTATTATTACTTTTCAAATCAGTTCCATTAGATAAATATCATGGCATATTTTTTTTTAAATGTGAATGGTTGATTATAATTAGGGCATCCACAAACCTTAAATCAAGTTTGTGAATTAGACAATAATTCTTCCGAACTAATGAAGGTAACAATTAACAGATGTTGATGAATACTTAGTGCCTTGTGATGAATCACGTGCAAGCATTCTTGCTATGACGACTATTGAAAAGCATCCGACTTATTTTCTCCTCTATTTTGATCCCTTCTCCCTCACGCTACAAATTAATCAAGTGCTCGAGCAATTCGCTTGAAGTAATTCGTGATGCTCTCGAAATGCCAAATCCCGTGGCAGCACAACTTATCCCCTCTTGGATCGGGTACACTCCCCCCTTCAGGCCACGTCACCTTCAGCGTCAATCCGGATCCACATTCTTCTTTAATAGCCAATTTCCGGTATACGAAGGTATACGTGGAACTCCATTAAAGTGTTAAAATTGCAGGTTTCTTGTTTGAAAATGGCAGATTACATCATGGAAAAACATTATAAAGACAGTTTTTATAATGACTGGGAAAATAAAATGTACAATTTTTGTATAAGAAGAGTCATTTTCATTTATTACCAAGTGTTAATTTTTCAGATAATAAAAGTCTATTGAAATTTTTTCTCATTTTAAAAATGTCTACGTATTTTTAAATTTATTTTTAATTGTTTTTGAAAAATATTTAAAATTGATATTTTTATGAAGTTTTCTGTAAATTATTATTATGTAATTATTTTCCATTTAAATATACTTTGCATTGAATAAGAAATTCTCTAACAAAAATTTAAAAACCATGAACTTTTCCTTAATTCTTTTAAATTTCTTTGAACTGTAATAAGAAGATCGACATACTTTATTTCTTAGTTTCATACAAAAAAAATATATTTATTCTATTATAGAACTGAATCAAAAAATTCTGTATCAATTCTTATTTTACTTAACGCAATGTCAATTGTAAGTAATTATTGTATTGATAGCTAAATGTTTTTTTTTTTGTACATTTCTCTTTGATCAATTCATATTTTAAGTGTATTAGAGGTATTCCTGTATTTAAAGGAGTCAGTGATGGAATCATAATAGTTTCCCGTGGCCTTGTAAAAACCGGATTTCTTTTTAATATACTGTTCCATAATTTTAAAGAAAATATAATTAAGTGTGAAATAAACTTGCAGCCACAAAACACTCAATTATTACTGAAAAATCGTTATTAGAAGGAGTTTTGACTTTAAAACAAAATATAATTTAAAAACTAACTATATTCAAAGTCAAAAAATTCAAAAGTTCAAAAAATTAAGTGTGTGCTAAAGGTTGTTATAGAATATATAGTTGTTGTTCTCTTAACTGTGTGGCATTGAGAATTGTAATAAGTTTCTCCTTTACTTATCCTATTTCTGCTAAAAACATACATTTTCCCTGCATGAACTATTGGCAAAACCAAAGAAAGTCATTTTTTTCAGTAATAAAATTTTATTTCATTAATGCGCTTACAAATTTGTCTGAAATTTATCTCTATCTCTTTACTTCATCTGTAGTTCTTTTCGTCAATTTTTCAATTTTGTGCTGGAACTCAAAATATTAAAATTCTTCTCAATTACAAGAACAACAACCTGCAACAAAAGGCATTATTTAAAAATGAACTAAACTTGAACAGAATTAGAAATAAGACTAATTTTCATTTTAAATTATAAATTATTCATAAAACTGTTTGAGAAAAATGAACATTATTATTAAAAACCATTAAATTAAGATTTATCATCATTATCATTAAATTGTCACTAATATATGTAGATTGACAGATGATATGTCTATTACTGTAATTTATAAAATTTTGTGCTACAAAAATATATTACTAAGTTAAAATGTATTTCATAATATGATTTCTTATTTCATAATTATAAATTATAATTTATAAATGCAAGCTTAAAAATGAATTATATGTTTGAAAAATTACAGTTTAAATAAATTAATACCAAAAGAACATATTATAAATTTAATATATAATTATAATATAAAATACATAATACTTTTATTACAATATTAATACCAAATAATTAAATAGTTTAAATTCTCAAAGGAATTTAATAAATTAATTAATTTAATTTTTTAATTTTAATAAATAAAAGCTCAAATGTAAATTTTTTATTGGTCTGAAAGAATTTAATATTGTAATGCATGTATTTTTAGACTTTAAGCAATGTTTAATATTTCTTATTAGTGAAATATAAAATTTGCTTTTTTATCCTTCTGTTTTAAGAAATAGTTTTTTCAACTTAATACTCGAAATGCTCTATGACCAATTTACTTGTTATTATTTAGTAAACAACAAAATTTATAATGTCTATGAATACACCATAAATAATTTCTTTTGATTTGCACAAATAAAAAGAAATTTTTAACATAAAAACTATTTAAGCCTAATCCTATTTTAATCCATTCTACCAATTTCTTCCGTCTACTTAACATTTTGAAAACGCTTCAAATGAGAAAAGCTAAAATAATACATGAACAAAAAATTTGTGGTTCAAAAGAATATATAATTTAATACAAATATAGAATATGATGCTTTAGCAAAAATATCATTTATTGAAGCACATAATTAATAGAAATCGTTGGATTTATCTTAGTTATTAATTTATTATTGGCTAAGATATTTTTTCAGTGTATATATGCGAATACATGCGAATTATTTTTCCTCAGTATGATGGCATCTACCAGCAGGACAATGCGAGTTGACATACAACTCGCAGTGCATGTGCGTGGTTCAAAGAGCACCAGGATGAGTTTACCGTACTCCCTTGGCCAGCAAACTCACCGGATTTAAACCCAATCGAGAATCTGTGGGACCACCTCGATCGGGTTGTTCGCGCTATGGATCCTCAACCGCGTAATCCAGCGCAGTTGGCCACGGCACTGGAGTCGGCATGGCTCAACATCCCAGTAAACACTTTAGAAACGTAATTGACTCTCTTCCAGCACGTCTCGCAGGGGTCCGCTCTGCCAAAGGTGGTTATTCTGGCTTTTGATAGATGGTCACATTATTGTGACTGGATTGTGTATATATACAGTCTTGTGCGGTATAAAGCTCTTTTACAAATTTTTCAAAAACATTAACATAACTTATATATTGTTTATTATTATTTGGTTGAATTTCATCAAGATATTAATAAAGCAATACCTATCACAAAATACCTGTTACAAAGTAATAATTTTAATACTATATCAACAAAAAACTACATTAAATGGAAGAATTGTTTTTAATTTTTTGATTCATGTTAATAGTCGTGAGACTCTTTACAATCCAATCTCTTTATAATGAATAGAAGATCAGCTATTGTTAGTATTTTAACAGCACACACTTATTTCGGCATGTTTAAAATCCTTCTAACATGGCAAATCATTTTTAATCATCAACATATAGTTTTAAAAACGCGCGTCATAATAGTTTTCGCGATACCCGTGATTTAAGTGCTGGGCTGCCTGTTAGTCATAACATTTGAAGCGATTCACTGCCAAGAATAGCGGAAGAAAAGGGGAAATTGTTGTTCTCCTTTCTTAACGTCGTTTATTTCTCCAGAAACCTTTATACGGGAGGAACGCATTTTCGCATTAGTGAGTTTTTGCATACCGTATTTTGGACGTCCGTTAGCTTTTTCTCCCTAGCGCGCATGCTCATAGGAAATTGTGCATGCGTATCTGTAATAACATTTCGAATGAGCATGCGCGCTGGGGAGAGCTAACGGACGTCCAAAATACGGTATGCAAAAACTCTCTATTGTTTGACAAAAGTTGAATAAGAAGAACGTCGTTTTGTGCTCTGCATAGTGAAGACGTTGGGGAAGAGAAGTGGTCGTCAAAATTGCACGGATGTCACAAAAGTGTATTCTTCATTGAACAGATGAATCCATTCTTGCGTGACAAGTTGGTATTTTTGTTCTAGGTGAAAATAATTAAGAGTCTGGAAATTCAAAAGTAACTGTGAAATTTAAATTATCAAATGAAACTCGCCTACAATGCATGTGTTTTATTTTTGTTAATTTTGAGTTCACCATAGACAGCATTATCTAAGATATATTACAATGATGGAAAATAATAGTTTCTAAAAAAATTTTTTTTTAATCTCTGTTATTACATAGAGATATACAAATAGTCCTACTTAAGTAGTCATTAAATAACATTTTTACCCGAATAACAATGAAATGTACTTTTTTTTAAACATATATAATAAAAAAAGGCATTTATGTAACTTATAAATTACATTAAAGATCTATAAACAAAAATACGATTTTTTAAAGATTTTATTAAAGGTACATATCTCACATCTCCAAATTCAGGCATTCAAACGGTTACTGAACTATCACCTTTATAGCAGATAATTAAATATGAAGCGGCTTTGACACATATCACTGAAGGTCAAAAAATGTTTACAATACATGTCATTAATTTTAATCCAATTTACTACGAAGAAGAAACAAATGATTTCAAGGTACATCCAAAAACTTTTGATATTGTTGTATCTCAAAATCAGCATTCATAACAACTTCAACTATAATTCCACAATTAATATTTTTACATATGGCTCTAAGCCTGTAACCGTCACAGGTCAATCACCCTCATAATCGTGTTTTAAATATGACGAATTAATTCTCGAATGGAAGAGAAAATTTTCCAAAGACGCCACTATCTTTCAAGCGAAAACTCTTAAACAATACTTCCATCCAATTGCTTTGAATAAAAGAACACGCAGTCTACTTTGGTAATGGGTACGCACATGGTCCTGCTAAAGCACGCATTATAGATAGCGACTCAATTTATCTCCCGTATTCATTTTCAAAAATACCTTAAATTATCGTATTTTAGAGAATTGACAACGAGATTGGAATCAAATCACCACGGGGCGAAATTTTTTTGAAATTCATTATTCTTAATCAATATTTCATTCATTATTATTCATCATATTTATATTATTTCAATTATATATATATTTAAATCATTATTCATTCATTATTTTTAATTATTGACATAAATAATAAGAATTTTAATTTATAAGATGTTGTTAATATACTTTACTGGAAATGATAATTTACTAAAATTTAAAATTTAATTCTCTATAGGACTTTTTGAGAAGGCCTATAGAGAGAGTTAAATTTCAAATCAACATCTTCTAAATCAACATCAACATATCAAATCAAATCAATATCTCAACATCAACATAACATTTTAAATCAACATCATCAACAATCTTTTCAAACATTTTACATGTATCAATATAATATATATATATATATATATACTAGTTGGCCCCAGCAAACGTTGTTTTGCCATATACATTATTTCTATAAAATATTTCTTTAGTTAAATAAAAAAAAAACTGACTTACTATAAGTGTGTGGAAATGTGGTTATGATTGGAAGAGAAATGGAACGTTGCAGACAATGACGGCGTATAAAATGATAATACACTAACCATTTATTTATTTCATCCTTTATATTTAATTAAATTAATGAATATATTTTAAATTACATTATATAATAGCTGTATATGCATCAAAAATAGTTATTTACAAGTTTACTATAATTATGGCAATTAAAAAATAATCAACATCAATCTCTAAGTGCAATGGAGTGTACGATTTTTTTAGTCAGTCCGTCTTTAGCCAACGCAAACAAACTGGATGGTTTACCCACGCGAACATGCCACGTATAGTTGTCCGTGGGAAAAACATGGTCTGCCCAAATCTAAGCCACAAACAGACATCGTTTGGCCTTGCGACTTATTGATTGTCATTGCGAATGCCAATCTAATTGGAAATTGAATATGTTTGAATTCAATTGGCACATCTGTGGGAATCATAGGGATTCGTGGCAGCAATATATTTTCGCCTCGGTGCTTGCCATTCAAAATGCTGGCTTCGATAACGTTTTTCATTAATTTTTTAATGACTAATCGTGTTCCATTGCACTGCCATGGTGGGTTCAAATTCGAAATAAACGGAGATCCAACCTTTAATTGTAAATGATGCGGTGGCATGCCGGGCAAATCCAATGAATTCAAAAACTCAATTGGATAATTTACAGCTTCATTGGCATCGCAAACTGTATTGTATGACACCAAGTTCCCTGGCAACAACTGTTCTATCTTGGAATTTAAACCATTGACGTGCACATTTTTTGGTGCCAAAATTGCTCTTTCTGCCAACCAATCAAGATTTTTGAATTGTGTGCATACATCGGGAAATATGTGGTCGATGAGATTATTTTGCGAGTCAATGATTGTGCAGAAATCTGTCGGAAATTTTATGCATCCAGTATTTTCATGTACAGCAATTTTTCCATCTCCATTATCTAACAGTTGTTTTGATAATGTTTCAGCGGGTGGATCTTGAAGCATTTGAACGCGCATGTGTACTTTTAGTTGCAATTTTTCAACATTACGCCACAGTGACGATGATTTTAAGCAAGCGTTGATCTCATCAGCGTACGTTGAACGTGGAATGACAGGAAATGTTTGCCTGAAATCACCTGAAAGGAGTAACAGAGTGCCGCGAAATAGTTTGTTCTTATAAGTTTATGCTCTCGATAATCTTATGCTTTCGAATTGCAAGTAACATTTACGTTACTGGAATCCCAGATTCGCCACAATAAAGTAAATTACAACACAATTACACCTGTAAATTAAAACGCTATAACAGCCATCTTTATTTTTCTTAGAACAATAATAAAGTTGCCAATTTTGCTTAACTAAATATTAACACACGCTACACGTGTAAATATAATTTAATGCTACACGTGCAAAGAATATAACTTAACAAAACATTAATTTAAGACAACTTAAGACATTAACACGCGCTACACGTGCAAATATAACAGTATTCGTTCTCTTATTATTTGACTTACCTTTAACAATGATTAAACACGTATATTTATTTAACACGTAAATATTTCTCTTTTAAATTAAAACTATTCCCACAAAAACGTTGCATATAATATATACAGGTAAAGCAACGGCCGTTGTTGGCGCGAGTTCACAACACGTGTTGATTTATATAAGATCACTTAATTAAATAAAAGTAAAAAAATAAAGCCGATTAAAGACTTTAATTTTTGTTTAAGCACACGTGCTGTAATGTCATGACTAAGAAATTAAAAAAAACCACTACATTGTTTTGCGAAAGAAATTTTAAAAAAATATTTAGGGGTGGACCACCCTTATCACATAGGGGTTTAAAAAATAGATTACGACCGATTCGCAGACCTACCAAATATGCACAAAAATTTTCATAAGAATCGGTCAAGCCGTATCGGAGGAGTTTGGCAACAAACACTGTGACACGAGAATTTTATATATTATATATATATATATATATATATAATAATCAAAATACTTAGTTCAAAACACATGAATAATTTTTTTATCAGACAATAATTTTTTTTATTAAAAAATAAAATTTTATGCTTGATAATGGACGTTCCTTTCGTATCTCATATATATTTCACATCTCACCTAGTGCAATAAAAGACATAGCATAGTGTTAATATATTTTCTTGTAATAGCTTAATTTTGAATTGAAGTTAGAAAAGAAATGAAACAGTGACTGAAGATTATTATTAGCAACATTTTGCATCAATTTATAATGATTACAAAAAATACTATAATAAGTTGATGTTGTGTTTAATCCTCAGTGTCCGGCTGTGCGGACGGACGTCACATGCGTAATCTACTCATGGATGGTGGAAAAAGGGCTGCTTTTCTTGTGATAGAGCACCCGTAGGTAGAAATCTGACTTGGATCCCAGTCGCTGAAGAAGGAGAGCAGTGCTTTCCGAGAGAAACTTTTGGTGGAACTAACCCGCATTTGCGTGTCGTGTGGGAGAAAACCCGGAATACTCCCACCAGGTAGTCCGACTCACAAGTCAAGATGCTGAACGCCATTGTTCCTCCTCGTTTTTTGAAACACCGTCTACAACAAAGCTGCCATTGGACTGAACCTCAGCCCAAATGCTCACACGTTGTTACTGAGCCACGAGTCGGCCACTATAATAAGTTAAAATTAATTGTCTAGAAAATATTTCCAATTTAACCAGTGTTTATAATTGTTTTGTTTATCTCAAAACGTTGAAACTTACGTTTAATCTACTCTTGTTATAACAGTAGAACATTTGTCACCCTTAGACATTTGACCGTAATAAGCCATTCACTTAAAAAATTTTTTACACACATACAATATTTCGATAATGCAATTTCTTTTTACACTGAAATATTTACTTTAATTTCAGCATTTATTTTCGCATAGCAGTTATGTGGCCTCATAGCCAAGTGACTAGCGCTCGATGCAACAGCTTTCGGGTTCGAGTCCCGGCAGTGCTATGGATGTTTGTAGGGGTTCGGAATCCACTTTGAAAACTACCCCAACAAACAAACAGTTGACAAAACTACTCCAACAGTCAACCCTATCCCGTAAAAAGTAAACATCTAATGTTTAGAAATTTGCTAGTGAACAGACGGCCTTAGCCCCACCATGGGGCTGTTGCGTCGATGATGATTTATTATTCTTTTTCGTAAGTTTTGTTAAAAACTTTGTGTCAATTTAAAATTTGGAGGAAACGAAATTTTATTTTTCAAAAAGTATTCAATTAAATGAAAACGTTAAATAGATCACAAATCAAATGATTTTAGCACATTTTTTTAATTTGCCATATTTAGTTAATATTAATTAATTAAGGCAAATATAAAAATAATCAAGTAATATTTCAAAATTTATCGTTCAATTTTTCACCAAATTACATCTGTAAATGAAAAATATCAGAAATGGCTGAATGCGGGAATGTTTTTATCTTATCAATGTGCCATGCTAATAATCAAATTAATTTAAAAAGAATTTCTATCGACGTTAAATTCCAGCTGTAGTCTTATATAATTAAATAAATAAAAGTTTTTCGTAATTTAAACAGGAAAAGCCTTTGTTAATTGAAAAAACTATGTTAAAAATTCTGCGCCCCCTACTCTTGTGTTTAACATGATAAACGGCGACAAATACTTTTTGTATCCCCAGAAACAATTTCATTAAACAGTAATGAGAAAACCAAGTGTTTTACTCTCCGTTTAAGAACTGATCTGAAAAAAAGTGCAAAAAATCACTAAGGAAAAGGTCTCTTCTTTTTGATTGGAAAATGCAAAGCTAAAATAAAAAGAAGAAGAAAAGGAAAATTCCAAAGATCATTTCTTTCAAGAACAAATTGCTGCTACATTAAAAAAAATTCTTTGGATTTCGGGTGTCATTTATAAACTGCTACCGTTCACTAGAAACATGCTCTTTAATTTATTATCTGCGACAATTTTAACATGCTTAAAAGATTTCGATAGAGATGCAGAATAGTTTTTAAGGAGTCATTTCTTTTTCATTCAATAGTGCTATGCCATGCATTTTTTAAAGAATTCCTCTATTTCTTTTTATTATATTTTCAAAAGAAATTTTGCATTTAATTTATATTTTATCAATAAAATAAATAAAATATTTCCATTATTTTAATTAGTAGAGTGCATGTTTAACAAGTAATATAAAATTTTTTTTTTAAAGTCAATTCCTACTTTTTTTTCACTCTATTGCAGAAAGTCGTAAATAAATAATTTTCATTCATTTTTTAAGTTCATCTGGCGCCATCTATTGGTAGATATATGCAACTTAAATCTAAAAGAAACTAAAATTAATTAATTAAATTTAATTAATGAATTAATATTTGAAAAAACAGTATTAACATCAAGTGTCATCCACTACAAGTTCAAAAAAATGTATTTGAACTCGAGTGGATGAATAAAAAGTATTTTATTAACGATTGAAAATTTGATCAAGATATATATCGGGAGAGTGTGAGCTAATAGAAGGAATTGAAAAATAGATTAACGAGTGTGATAAAACAATGTATTCTTACTTAATATAAAAAAATTGAGCGTCTAAGTTTCCTAGACGACATCCAAGTTTGTTGTTGTCGTTGTTGTTAAAGTATCATTCATGGAAGGAAGAAGGGGGGGGGCAACTTATGTTGTGATTATGCACCCGTAGGTAGAAGTCTGACTTTACTCCGAGTCACTGAAGAAGGTGGGCAATGCCTTCCAGGAGGACTTTTAGTTTGAAGTTTATAAAATGCAAGTGGAATAAATACCCCGCATTTGCGTATCGTATGCGGAAAGCTCCCATCAGGTAGTCCGACTCACAAGGCAAGATGTGAAACATCACAAAAGCTTTTGAATATCCTCGTTTTTTTAAAAAATTGTCTATACAACAAAGCCGCCAGCGGATTGAACCCTAATGTTCATCAGCAGCGTACGTTGTACAGCGTCGTACGGCATTGAGTCCCGAGTCGTGCCCTCCAAATTTGTAAAAGTAAAAAAGTGCCCATGAACAATGAGATTCTCACAATTTATAGAGAGAAAAGTTAGTATTAATAGATATTGAATATTTATAAAGATTTTTTTTGTACAAATATTATTTTTATATTTTTTTGTATATATAAAACTTATATATATATATACACTCAAGAGCCAAAACATTATGACCACCTGTCAATAACGAGTTGGCCCACCTTTGGCGCGCAACACAGTTTCACCCCACCTTGGCATGGATTAATATCACCACTTAATACCAGTTAAATACCACTTGCACCTGATCACGTGCCTTCCACGTCATCCAGGCGAGTTCATTGCAAAATGTAGGGGTGGTCATAATGTTTTGGCTCTTGAGTGTATATTGTGTACATATAAAAAGCTGATACATATTTTTGTACTTATAAAAATTAATTAATTCCTCACATTCAAGGATACAACTCTAACAAACAGAGTGAAAATTTATAATACAACAAAAAAAAGGGTAAATGTATAAGTTTTTGTTTATCTTAATTTAAAGAAACGTATTTTCTTTTATAATTATGAATACGAATTTTCTTATATTTTTAACATACCAAATAAAATATAAGAAATTTATGCGAATTAATAAACACTGAAATATGTAATTATTGTACTTGCAGTTTATAAGTTTATTAATCAATTTTGAAATACTTTTTTGCCTCCAGTCCGGTGTGTACTCTACAGTAAACAGACTTAATGAAAATTTGTAACAAGAAATTTGATGTTTTAATTATGAAACGCTAATTATTTTTTATCAGTTAATTTATTTCTCACTAATTTATAATATTAGCATTCCGTTTTATATCTGTTATTGCTTTTATTTGTAAGTCCTTTAGTGAAAGGAATTTTATTCGAACTTCATTTTCCAATAACATTTTTATATATGATGTATAGCATGGCATACATTTTTTAAAGGAGAACAGTATCTCCTTCGCTTTGACATATTTCGCGTTCCGTTTTATTCAATTTGCGTATCCTTTATGGTTTGAAGAGAACCCTTCAAGTAGTTATTGGTGCAACCCAATGCGGGAATACCTTTTGAAATGAAAAATATATGAAACTGCTTGTTGAAAAGAAAGAAGTATTGAAATCTCCAGATTTTCCTCCAACGCTTCCCCCTCCGTCTTCTTTTATGCTACTATTCTGTAAAAAATCAAAAATGAGAACTATTGCATGTCACTTTTCATAGGTTACTGACATACAACTGTTGCTATTCAGACAATTTACATTTTAACTCAGTGATTCAATGACTGCGATTGAAAAAGCAATAAGATGTTTGCTTCTTTCGCTCTGTTTTATTAAAATATATTTAAGAAAATTCAAAATAAATTGCTTCACAACTATAAGGATAAATGTTTTTCATTATCTTCTGTCGTTGAAATGTTCATAGGTAAAAAATTATATCCAACAATGCACAAAAAGAATTTATGGAACTTTCTCGAAAATATTACATGACAGTGGAATTCATAGCCTATCGTATAAATGATAACTTTAATTATTCATTGCTTATTGAAAGAAAGATTTTTCCCATTCTCAATCAGAATATACTTAACTTGATTAATAACTCAATTGATAAAAGACTAAAAAAATTGAATTTTAACATAAGTTCTATTAATACGTGACAGAAAAAATGTTTCATTTGAAAAAATTTGTTCATATTATTGTTTTTTTTTAAATATTGGACTGAGATTTTTCAAGAGGAACATGACATCTGCCTCTGCTTATTGGAATAGTAAAGTGGGACGAAAGATACGAAGGATGGTATTTGAAGATTCAACAAAATTCTGAACCGTGAACGAAAGAGCTAAATACATAATTGAAATGCACCGACAAATGGCAATATTTATCTGAATATGCTGCAGATTTGTTCCTTTTTCCTGATGAGTGAAAAAAGTCTTTATAATTGAGAAAGAAAATAATCTCCGTGAAGAGGAGGGCAATCTTCGAGGATGCAGCCGAGAGGAGGGGGCATTTGTTTATGCTCCCAGGGTGAAGAGAAAGAGGCGCAGTGGGATTCGGGTTGGCAAGTGGTGAATCTGCAGCGGAGATCTTCCGTGCATGCCACTGGGATGTGACGTCGCACTTTTAGCGCGCCACAGAAGCACATCATTGTGCTGCTCATTAAGAAAGCCTTGCACTTCACATGCAAATAAACAGTTCTCCCTCCCTGTTATGAGAAATTAGTTTTTCGACTTTTAGGGTGAAATTGGTTTCTATGGTTATTTGGTGGCATCAGTGCACTGACTTGAATGCTACTATGATTTTTGTTATTGTTATTCATATTTCAATATATTTTAACAAAAAGTAAGATAACTAATGAAAATAATTAATTAATATATATTAATAAGCAGCATAAATTATTATGTTGCTATAGATTCCTTTTTAGTCTGATATATCTGCAATTGTTAATTCTCTCTCCAGTGAGTTTCTATATAACATGAGACAATATTTTATTATATTTTTTTATTGATGGATATATTCTAATGATTTGTGAAATAGAACTCATCTGGCAGTTTTCAAAAATAGGCAGAAATTCCTAATTTGCAAAATTTTAACAAGTGACAAAAACTAAGCATTCCTCATCATAAAATACTTTCATATGCTTTTTTTTGCCTTACAGACTCGAATAATCATGAAATATAATGAATTATAATGAAAAATCTTAATCTTAATAGCGCTCTAAAATTAAAGTGAATGAAAGTTTCTGGAATAACATACTTTTTGTCATCCTTTCTAAAGGGAGCTTTGGTATCAACATTATTCGCCGAAGTACTTGACAAATAATAGACCTCTAATAATGATGTCAATTTTAAATTCCACTAAGGATTCATTTATTTCTGCGAAAATATAATTTCTGGAGGATATTTAATGTTGGAAAATAAAATGTTTAAAATAAAATACATGCAAAATTTCTACATAGATAAAATTTTTAAAAACAAACTAATATACTTTAAGTGTTTTGCTTTATATTGTCATCATCAACTTAATTTCATATAAACTCGCTTCTCATTATCTTATTTTGTAAATATTTTTCTTTTCCATTATAATTTGAAATTGTGGCTCTGTAATAAGTAAACAAAATCTACATTTATCATTCGTTTGCCATACTTTATTCATTCCACATGTATTTTCAACTTGTAAGAAATAAATTTTGATTCCAAATAAGTTTTCCCTTGAAAATTGACTGGAAATTATCTTATATTTTCTTTTTCTTCATCGAAATAAATAGGTAATAAAAAGTTGAATTTTTAAGATTACGAATTTCAAATTGTCATCATTTTTATTTAAATCCTAAATTATTTTCTTCTTCATTGCTGGATAAATTATTTGTACTGCAAATTAGAAATTTCTTTTAAATTCTCTTTTTCAGTTGAGTGTGCATTCGATAGATCTTTCTCTTAGTGAATTGGATCCTTTTGAATGGATGATGGATTCCAATATTTATTTAAAATGCACAAAACATTTCAGCGTTAGTGCATACATACCTATATATGATAAATGCACGGATGGAAATATTTCTATATTCAATAGGCTGCTTTTAATTAATAATTCGTTTCCTTCTGTTGAAATTTATTAAACCAGCATTGTAGAATGGCCGGAAAAAACACCCCATTTCTACCCATTGTCCGATTGGGACATTGTAAGTCATATTAATATGTTCCCTGACTAATGACGTATCTTCATGATGTGTTATCATTTAAACTCCCTTTTAGTTTTGCTTTAAATAAACGGAGAACCTTTTAACTACTTCGTGTGGGAAAGAAACTTTGATAAACAGATATTGGTAATAAAACTATTCACAAATCCTTATTGTAATCTGAGAATATTTGTTGAAGATTGGACTTGCTACCGTGATAATCCTTCAATTTACATATGTTTCTATTCCTTTCCTTTACTTTGTTTTCTGTGAAGAATTTAAATTGTTGGTATCACGGAAGAATGTGATGATATACCCTCTGACAAATCCTTAAGCCACTATCGCATTCACTACAGAAAAAAAAAATGTAATAAAGTCTGCTACATCCACCTCTTATTTAAGTAGTATTCTTTCTTCCTTTGCAGTTATTATAAGATGCCGACAAAAAGGAAGCGATATATTTCCTCACCCTTACAATTTTCCATTCTTCACAATCATTTTATGAAAGTGGATTAAGGCCACTGAATCTGGAGCGATAGAGGGTTATTTAAATACACTCATGTCCATAAATTAAGGATAATTCAGAATCACACAGAAATTGAACTCTAAAATAAAAATTTCACCTGTAGAATTATCACACACATCTTGAAGAA